>CAIGRN010007613.1:0-22975 GCA_903798345.1 Fraxinus anomala | reverse complement strand
AATGCATTAACAAGTACTAGAACACCTATTAAATCAATATAAAGCATACATGTATATCTCTATCCTCTATTGAACCTTACAATGTTTATTATATGTGTTTAAACCATATTGTCTCTCTCGATAACAATAAAATCCACTAACAATTCAATTGGTAATCAAGCAATTGAAAAGAAAGATAAAAACGATAATAAACACCCACAAATCAAATCATATTAAAGTCGAAATAATTAATTAAAAACTAAAAATATCATAACAAGGGTTCATCTCATCCTAACAATGTATAATACTAGTCTAACATGTCGAAATTAAAAAAAATTATATTTAGTGAAAAAATATAACCCGAATTTTTGATTAATTGAGAAGATGAAGATGAATCTTGCATCTCTTCAATGGTTTCTTGATAAATATTCACTTGCGCCTTCTCTTCTTTGTCCAAAAATCAGGTTTGAATCTTTAGTTGATTGAATTCTTGCAAATTTTCTTCAATTCTCTCACAAAAATAATGAATTTTTCTCATTTGATGATAATAATTGATGAATATTGGAGTATAATATGTATATGAGAGGTCCCCCCATATGTATTCTGTTGTTAGGTATTTGTAGGAGTCGAAAATTGGTTGAAATCACGTCCAAATTGAATTTCAAAAGAACTCCAATCGAATAAGGAAAGTTATCTTCGCTCATTTCTATGCACAACAATTAGTATTTTGACCATAAATTTCTCCCCCGATATCCGATCGAATCAATTCAAAGTGCGTTGAAAAGCTAGCTCAAAGAGCTACAACTTTTCTAGAAATAGAGTTTTCCCAATTCGGACATTTACTATACCAAAAATGAGTCTCAATCCTCGATTAAAAATTTGAAATATAACTTGTGCGATTGTAAATTGATTTTAATCATATTCCATTCCTTCTTAAATTTTAATTCCATCCAATTGTCTTCTAGTAAACTTCTTTCTTTCGATTCCTCGTTCAATAATTGAGTTTTACATATATAACATAAAATTAATAATTTAGGATATATTTTATCAGAAGAACTATCAAATATCGCTATTTTAGACCTCGATTAAGTGTATAAAATATACTTATCATTAATATATGATTTCGATGTTCTCACAAAGAGAACACAAATCAACTTTGATCTTCCAAATTGATCCAATGAATCCCACTCTTTTAATACAGTTTTCACCGAGTTTAAGCCATATTTTCCAACAACATCAACAACCTTCGACCTCTTAAAACAATTTCACCGCTTCATCCACCTCCCGTGCCCCCCCACTCTTCCACAGCCATTACGCAAACACCCAAACTCCTCACAGTCCTCTCCATCTCCCACACGTACCGATCAGCAAACAATGCCCAATCCAAGTACCCGCTGAATCCAAAATCAAAACTCCCATAAAAAATGGCAGATTCTGCGGATCCGCACGGCTCACTAGTGGTGGAGAATCCACTAACTCCATACCCGTTACATCACTCGCACCCATATCATTCAGCACCATGACGACCCGGCCCGGCCCGGCCCGGCAGACATAATTGAAACTCGGGAAAGATTTGAAATGTGGCTTTGAACCTGGAGTGTCTTGAATTTGTAGACCAGATACGGCGGTTTCGCTTTTCAAGGGAGGGATAGTAACCGAGTTTTTTTTACCCGATTAATATTTGATGATAGTACAAAATCAACGGAGATGAACAACTAGGCAGTTTGATGTAAAGAATGAAATAAACTTTTCTTGGATTTCCTTTTCAAAAGGAGTTTTCTTAAAGATTAGTTGGGATTGTGAGGGTCAATTACACATTATATAAAGGGAAAAATAAAAAACACAACAAACAAATAGAGATGTACAATATGAAGAAAGGGAGTGAGGAACTCATTGTTCAGGCACCTTTCTGAGGCAGTGTTTCGAAGGCCGAGACCGTGTTTTCAAACTTGATTCGATGCAGTGGAGCACCACTTTGCTTAATTGCACAAGCCTGCTTGTCCTCTAACGGACAGCGTGCTTTTAACATTGAAAATACGTGGTTATTCAGTCGTCTTGCTTTCTTCATAGCTTCTAATATGGCTTCTAAACTCTGTCAAAGCGACATAAAAATCAGTCGAAAATCAAAACTAACTACCAAATGGCGAAGAATTAGTACAAGTGCAGCCAGCATGAAGCAACACGTTTTAAGAATTTGTAGCCTGTGATGTGTTATAGAGTAAAACCTTAATCACCAACTTCGAGAGCAATATTAAGCAACAAAATAAGAAAAATGCAACAAATATAGATTAATAGTGATTGATCCTTAATGTGAGAGCTAAGTCCATTCGTTGCTGCAGATTTTCAGTCGGATATAATTACAAAGTAAAACACACCTATGTCTAATCCGCAGGAAATGGTACCCCGGAAAATTCACTATAGATATTGTAAGATATCAGGTCTATCCTTGATCGAGGAGAGTGATTCTACACAGTCCAACAATTTCAGGACATATCCACCAAAAAGAACTTATAGTTGAATTAATCAGCATGTTTAAAAGAACGATATAAACGAAGGCAATCTAATATGACAGCTCCTAAAGTCGGTTACTTATCCAGCCAATACAACAGAAATTTCTCTATCATACCTTCTAGGTGAATCGTTTCAAAAACTGAATATATCTATTCAAATTCTGTTGCAATCATCTCATTCAAAAGTATAGCAGTAACTATAGATATAGTTTTAAAGTAGCAAACCTTCAAAAAAATGGTCATAGTATATTGCATAATTTCTCGAACAATATTTTTCTCACACTAGACTACAAGAACATTCAGAATCTCATATTACTATTCTTTTGCACCTCTCGTGCACCAAGAAGAATAAATAGGTCCTTACGGAGACTAAAGTTGGAAAATACACAGACAGCCATAAACATTATGTCGCAGCAAGCAAGGTAGCTCAAAAATGATATTCCGAATCTTGTTTTCTTCAATAGAAAATGAAATAACTTGGTCAAGAAATTATATAACGTCTAAACTGATAAGCAGAAGTACCTTCATAGAAGTTCATGTAACCAAAGAAGAAATTTTTCCAAGAATAAAAAATATAGCTAGTTTACTCAAAAACTATACAAAGAATATCATTTTGTATTTTCAGAAATTCATTGCTACGTAGTTTTAAATATTGGCGGACATTGATGAACAGAAAAGAAAATCATTTTACCTGGACAATATGAAGATTCTTATGGGTTGGTGCGACTGCTACTACCTCAACCTCTGCAACATTGAGGACTTGATGTGAAAAGTCAAACAGCTCAAAATGTAACTGTTGGCCAAGAAGGTAGATTATTGTACAACCACCCCAGGCAACTGAATCACCCAACACTTCGCGATTGCTCGATTGTGCCTGAATGGCTTCCTCAAGGTATTCCTGCGGTTAATAAATATATTTAGATCAATGGCAGCAAGAAAATCAACTTTCTTTATCAATAACTACACACATAAATGACAACAAATAAGAGAAAACAAATATGTTATTCTGCTTGTATTCTTTTCAAATACTTTGAGGTTCATTTCCTACTAGTCAACGGCGTACATTGACTCCTTAAAAATAACCAACCTTTTTCGTGCTGAAATATGATATTTTTAGGTTTCATGACAAGAAATGACTATACTGAAATCTATGAAATTACAATTTGAGTACCCTGAAATATTTCTGCTCATCTGTCTTTGATGGAATCCAAGGATCGAATACCACATGTTTCAGTTATTTAAGGTTTATTTTAATCCTTACTATCAATATTCATTCACAACATAAATCCTTACTATCAATATTCATTCACAACAGTTTCCTAATACAAGGACTCATACACAGTTTTAATTATAATCTACTTTTTGGATTCTAATCAATTGGGTTATATCTTAATTCTAGAACTCCTTGTAGACCTATATAAATAAGGTCCTGTTTAGGTTTTTTGTACCTTAGACTATTGAATTGATATATTTCCTTTCAGCTATTGCCAATCCCTAAATTCCTAAGCCGTGTCAAAACCAGCAAAAGTGGAGCCAACAATGCAAATTAGAAGTCACAGTCAATCAATAATGCCAATTTGCCAAAACTCTTAGAAAGATCAAGATACTGTTCATACCGTGATACTATTGGTGTGCCTATTCAGTTTGGAATATTTTTTAGTAATGGTTTAAATCAAGAGCAGAATACGAGTTAAAACATATCCTACAATTAGAAGGCAACTAATAATATGAAAAGACTGAAAAGAGAAGAAACAAATAACAGTCTTACTATTTGAAGGCCGCTATATATACGATAAAAGTCTTTCGAAGTTGTAATGTCAACAAACCCAGTCTTGGGAACTGCACTCCATTTACTACAGTATTTCTCTAAAGCTGCACTTGTGAAAGCAAGTGCGTATTCCAGCACACTTCCGGCATTAATGTTGGTCTTATATAACAGATCTGCAACAAATTTAAAACACCGAGTAATTGACGTGAGGGAAACAGTAAAGGTAACACTGATATTAATTAATAAGAGGAAAAAGAAAACAAAAGAGTATCACATAAACTGGGAAAATTAGTAACGGTCTTTATAATATTAACACATCTTTGGGAGAATTTCCTCCTTGCTTCCTCTTCTTTTATATTTTTCTTTTTCTTTTTATTAGTCAGCATGAGTCCACGTTAGATTCTTTTCTGAAGTTCATTTCTTTTGTTTAAAGGTGACATGTCCCAAAAGCATACTGAAATATTAGTGGAAATGCAAACAGAGATGTTAAACTCCTCCAACGAAGAAAAAAAGAAAAAGAAAAAAAAAGTATATGTCAAGAATATATTCGGTAAACCAGGAAGTATTTTGACATAAACTAAAGTTTCAATATGCAGTTCCATCAATAAATTGTTTCTCACCATTATCCTTTGTGGCACTGTATCCAATTTCATCATAATTTTAACATGAAACGAGTATGAAGAATGAGAAGCTAAGTTGCAATAAAATGATACAATCTCTTGATGTCATACTTCATATACCTTTTAATTCAATTGTTTTTATAGACAAACAGATACCATGCCTTTGTCTATAAATTATTTTATCGTCAGAATTTTTTACAGACATAAAGGAGCTTTAGCTTCATTACTTGAACCCACGAAATTTTTTAACTTCCATCCGTCGATCATTGGACACACTTGTCAATTTGATGACTAGATAATGAATAATTACGTACCAGCAGCTTCTGCCTGTCTTGACAGCACTCGGAATACCGACGGATTTGAGAAATGAAGATTTGATGAAGTTACAGAAGCTACAGATTTGAAGAGAGTTACAATCGGGCTATCTTCACCATCCTGGGATTGCATGATTTGCCCATCTGCACCAGGAATCAAACCCAGCCAAGGCGCAGTTTGCAAGAATTGGCTATGGTCCACTTCTCTCTATATAACAAGTGAGCTTAGAAGTATAAGAAGCTACATTTTGAATGAACTTTCATGATGTTTGCATATCAAAGTACTAATCAATTAGAGTCCGAGATACTTAGACCCGAAGCAAATAGAAACATCTTCGCTATTAAATACAAATAATGTTTTAATAAAAAGGAAACTGAAGAAGAAACAGGGTCAAAATAGCAATCTTCTACTTGGTTCCAGAAGCTGATTTTTTCAGCAAATATTTCTTCTTCCGTCAAATCCGCAGCTGCTAGTAACTCTTAACAAAACCCCAGATTTTATATGATATAAGGACTATTAGAAATTTACCATAACAATATCAAGAAGACTCATCCAGTATAACAGGCTTCCAATTTCCTTTATTCCACGAAGAGCCTCTGCTTTGAGTTCAGATTATATATGATATAAGGACTATTAGAAATTTACCATAACAATATCAAGAAGACTCGTCCAGTATAACACACTTCCAATTTCCTTTATTCCACGAAGAGCATCTGCTTTGAGTTCTGATTTGGAATGCCAACAATTAAGATGCTCTTTAACAATCCTCATACAACCTAAGCATAAAAATAAGAATGTTCAAGCAAGGAAACATGAAAAAAAAAGAAGACAAACCTGAAATACACATAAATACAAAAACAAATACCACCACTGAAATTCATATTCGGTCTTTTATCTAAACAGTTACTAAAATGTTTCCGACCAATGCCATACATAAGCTAATCTTGTTTTTTAAGTGATTAATAGTTCAACATCCACATATTTAGAGCATCAGTGAATCAAGACTTTTAAGGACCCCACATAGCCATAAAATACAGATTTACTTAAAGAAAATATAACTTCCCCAAGTACCATAAGAAAAACAGAACCTCCAAGAGCCTAAATAGAGATAAAAATTGCATCAACTGCTCTTTTTTACTTATAATAAATAAATAAAATTATTTCATTATCACCTGAGAAGGGGCAAAGCCTTGTAAACACGTCGAATAGGAGACCGCATAAACGCAATGCTAGTAAATATGTGCCTAACTAGTCTATAAAGCAATCCAGAAGTGCAGGTAAAGTACCACGTCCTTTCTTCAAGTTTTGATATCATGGAGTAAAAAGCAAATCTTGTAAACAATTTCATATATGCTATTCCTTATATTGTACAATAAACAAGAATATGCGAAAACCCCTTTAAAAAAATAAAAATACATAAATATTTCTCTTTCAATATCTAAAAACTGGGATTGACAATTCTGCCAACAATTGCAGTATACTAGTATGAGATGCGAATTATAAATACCATCTATAGCACTAATAGAGGAATAAGATACCTCTGAAATGAACAATCATAAACCATTTACCTGCCATACCACCATCAAAGGGAAGTAATCCAATTGATTTTGGTAAAGCTTCTTGCAGTCCAGCAATCATTGGTTCTAGGATAGTTATCTGAAATAGTAATAGCAAAAGGTTGGAATATAGCTTCCTTTATAAGTTACGTAAATATAAACATGACATTCATCACAGAAATATGACTTCTTGACCCCTTCAATGTAAAATACACAAGTAAATTAATATTTCTTCACAGGATTATTAGTTACATGCTTTATACTGTAACAAGGAAATTAGCGCAGAAGGTAATATCAAATAATCTCAGAATTAAGGGCAATACTGAGTCAAAATTACATTGAATTTATATAGTGGCAGATCAACGGTCAACACAGCTTACTGAAAGCAAAAGTAGTGAAATTCGAAATACCATCACCTCACAGGTTCACATCATCCACACAAATCAACAATCTCCTTAAAAGTAAATGCGTAACTTAAATTTATTTCCAATTTAGAAGTACTAATAACCTGAGGCATATATTTGATTTAGTTATTAATCATAATCAGAATTTGCTATTGAAAACGTCTCAGTAAAGTGATGAGAACAATGGAATCCAGATAAGGAAAAACAACAACACAGAAATTTATCATCCTTCTGCAAAATCATCACAGTAGAAGTCAGCAGCAATAATAGGTACCGCACCTTATTTGAAATAAAGTCTAATAGTGCCCTGATGAGCCATGGTAATGATCTAGACCCCAGGAGTCTGACAATGGAGTACATATGAGGCATTCCAAAAAAGCCACTATGTAATCTAGCAAAGCTCTGGTATGCAGAATTTAGATCCTGCCATTAACATAAAAAGAGAAAGTGAAAGGTCAAAGAATAGCAAAAATGATATTGATATAGAAAAGCTACTTGGATTCAGTTTAATAGGAAAGAGAAGAATCAAGAAACCAAAATCAGTAAATTGCCTTCTCTCTGACCAAATTGATATACTATAAAGAAAATGATAATAGTTTTCGACCACAATACAGATATAGACAAAATTGATATGTACAGGAAGCTGAATAGGAGATGATGTATGTAGGTTTTCTCCCATTCTATTTTATCAGACTGGGATTACGACCGTGCATGTGCGTGTTTAGTTGAGATATTACACTGGCACCTTCTCTTCCTTGAAGAACGTCCTATTTAGTCTATGATATAGTATCAACCTCAAGCCCAAAACTGTTCCACATAACAATCTAAAACTTCAATCTGCTCTGCCACCTAAACTTGACACCAAGTCTTTCACCAACCAATCCTGATCCTACTTTGTACTACAGTTACTTAAGAGTATAACCATTTGATGGTCAATTTTATCAAAATGCATTGCAAAAAATTGCAATTGATCCAACTCCTATTGCTCTATTCTTTCTCATATTATGAGACGTGAGAAGGAACTCAATTGAACAATCAATTAAGAAACAGATATAGATGCTATTACGCCTGAACTGAGTAGAATGTTGTCAAAGTCCATGTAGGATTTCCAATTTCTATTATTTTGTATTACATGCTAGTATTACAAGCATGAATGCAAATAAATATTTTGTTGATATGACCTGAATGGATGGCAGATTTTTTAATCTTTTTATAACTAGTTCTAAAACTGACTCTAAAACTTCCCAAATCTTGTAAAAGGATTGATAATTTCTTACTTGAGTACCACAATAGAAGTTTCGCTTTGCATGCGGAACTGATGGCTTCTGAACAGGAACAAGGGGCACTCTTGATGATCGGACAAAGCGCTGAGTTGTATTACAGAGGATGAAGTTTGGTAAAAAGTCATTTTGCATCTCCGTCCAAATCTGGAATCATATTTGAGAATTGTATAAGAAACTTACACCAGAGCACATGCATTTAGTCTTACGAAGGTGATCTTTTATCTAATAATAGTAAAATACTACTGGTAAAATGTCGTAGTTTAAGTTTTATCTTATACTAACAAATGACTGCAACTTGTCCGTAATGGGCCTTCATGTTCAAAACAAACCAGCATTATAACACATAGATGGATGATGCAAGTCAGTCAAAAACGTGTAAGTTATTGTGTGTGTGTGTGTGTGTGTCGTGTTACAAACATTTCTTTCACAAATCAGGCAAAAAGGAAACCCAAAGTCGTATTACATTCTATGCATACGATGCTTGCACAGCATTCACTCATATGCATATCAAACATAAATTTGCATTAGCATTCCTTATTGCATATCAAACTAAAAGTATATGCATTAAGCAAATCTTCTTTCCCTATTTCTGCATAATTGGAATGAAATGATGACTTGTTTCAGAACCAGTGAGTTTTGGATAGATGCGATTTTGTCTATATATGTTTCATTTTATATGTAAAAATTGCTATTATGACTTGACTAGATCTTTAAATGCAATTGAAATTGGTTTTCATACAAGTTCTTGGATCGCAAATCTGAACCTATTAGTTAAATGAAATGTCAAAGGGTTAGTTGTCTTTTCTTAAATGATCAATAAAATAAAATAAATAAAACAGTAACCTTTGACAACATGGGATGTTGGTTATGTTCACCGACTAGATAATTCAATCGGTGTAATCAGGGGCGGAGCCAGGATTTTTNTGCAGCCCAATTTTCAGTGTGGGCCTGTGCCCACACTGGCCCATACATGGCTCCGCCCCTGGGTGTAATATCGTTTCCCTTATATGGGATGTCAAAAGATGAGGCAGTGCCATGCCGAGACAAACCAAATGACTTCATAAATTCATAATTTCAAAAATCTTTCTCAATGAGCCATTTATCTACCATCGTAGTACCTTGAAACTTTAAAGTCAATGACTACTAAACTGGTTTACTTTCTTGTAATTCCCTAACTTCCAACAACATCTACCACAATCAAATTTAGAATCATCTACTCATTCACTTAGAATTCAGCACTAGTCGCACCTCATGGTGCTGATTCGAACTAGAGTGAAGTTCTGAAAGCACCTATAAAGTTTGTGAAGCATGGACACTCAGTTCGAATATCTGGGACTACTACACCAAGACAAGTATCCAACTATTTTTTGCATCTTTCAAAAAAAAATTCCATTTGAGGGGCACAGCACTGAAACAGCTCCAATGTGCATCTGAAATGACACATGAAGTGTTCTATTTTTAATATTTGTAATTTTTGTCATGTGAGGGGAATAACAAACCCTATTTTCTAATTTTTTATTAATAAAAAAACATTTTGGCAAGAATGTTAAACTAATGTGAGGAAAATTGTAGAACTTTTTGACAATTTCGTTCTATATCTATGTAGGAAATCTCGAATAGATTGGGAATATAATTAGGGAGATTGTTAGATATTTTATTTACCATAGTTAGAATATTGTAAATTGATTAGAGAATTATTTCCTTTTTTATTTTATTTCCTCAACTATATATAGGAGCTATGTATCGTACATTATTGATATGGAAGAAAACGTGAATTAAAGTTCTTCCCTGTTTTCATCTTCATGGTATCAGAGTCATTCCAATGACAGAAGCAAGCGACAATAACAGAGGGTCAATGACCTCAGACTTTCTTAATGAAGAAACATAGGCTATTTCTGCCGGGAGTGGAGGAATTAAGAGTTCATCCTTTCAATTCGGAAAAAATTACAGAGAGTTGACTCAATCTATCAAACTAATCATTGATGGAAAATCAAAACTTGGGTACCTGACTGGAGAGACTAAGTTGCCAGCCTCTACCGACACAAACCTTCTTCGAAAATGGCGATCGAAGAATTCCATGGTGACAGCTTGGCTCATCAACTCCATGAAGCCCTCAATTGGAAAAACATACTTGTTTCTACGCATCGCAAAAGACATCTGGGAGGTTGTGAAGGAGACATTCCAATTCTGAAAATGCAGCCCAGATTTTCGAAATCAAGTCCAAGTTGTGGCAAACCAAGCAGGGAGAAAGAGATGTGATCGATTACTACCTGGAGATGACCGCGTTATGGCAAGACCCCGACCTGAGTTCGGAGGAGAAGTGGAAGTGCCTAGAAGATTGTGCCTATTACCGGAAAAAACTGGATAACAAGTGAGTCTTTAAGTTCCTAGTTGGGCTTCACAGGGATTTTGACGATGTTAGGGGGCGAATCCTCGGTCGGCAGCCTCTACCGTCACCGTGAGAGGTCTTCGCGGAAGTCAGGCGAAAAGAAAGCCGACGGAAGGTGATGTTGAATGGAACCAGTGAGTTTGGGTCGTTGATTGAAGGCTCAGGTTTGGATGTGAAAGGGTTTGGGCCTCCCGGTAATGGGCTTTCAAAATTTAAAATGGGTCCATTAAATTTCCAGTTGGAGGCTGCAAATAATATTGGGCCCAATTACTCTAATTTTGGGCCTGGAGGAATGGGCTTATATAAAAAAGGGTAGGAAGTGGGTCAGGCTTAAAACAAAAAGGGCGATCCTGGTGTGAACACCATCGCAAGCCAGGACACAAAGAAGACACATGTTGGGGCCTTCACGGAAAGCCAGCTGATTGGAAACCTAGGCAAAGTAATAGAAATCGTAGCTATCAAGCATCTGTTGATTCAACAGAAAAAACTAAGGGGTCCAACGGTGCTTTTAATTCCGAGCAGATGGAGCAACTCTACAAAATATTCTCTACACTCCAACCATCAAGTCAAACATCTACAAATAATGCTTCAAGTTCATTAGCCCACAAAGATAATTTTTTTAGAGCATTAAATTCCACCACTCAAACTACAACGCCATGGATCATTGACTCAGGAGCTTCTGATCATATGACTTACTCCTACCACCTATTCACTTCATATTCAATATGTACTGGCAATCTTAAAGTTAAAATTGCAGATGGTTCCTTATTCACTGTCACATGAAAATAGAGTATTCAAATTTTCGATTCTATAATTTTAGAATCTGTCCTTCATATTCCAAATTTATCATACAACTTACTATTTGTAAGCCAGTTAACAAAAACTTCAAATTGCTCCACTAAATTTCTTCCTTGTTACAGGGTTTTTCAGGACCTATCATCGGGGAAGACGATTGGCAGTGTTAAGGAAAATGAAGGACTCTACTACTTTGAAGGGGCTGATGTGAGTAAACAGTGTCAAATTAAAATTTGTGATTCTACGTCTGTCCTTAGAAATAGTGAAATTATGTTATGGTACTTTAGAATGGGTCATCCCAACTTTCAATACTTGAAATGTGTTTTCCCTTCTATTTTCTTTTCTTGAATAAAAGATCAGACAATCTACAATGTGAAATTTGTGAACTTGCAAAACATCAACGTACATCATTTCCAAAATCCACATACAAACCATCAAAATCATTCACCATGATTCACAGTGATGGGGTCCCTCACGAGTTCCAAATCGTAATCATGCAAAATGGTTTGTGACATTCATCGATGATCACACTCGATTATGCTGGGTTTACCTCCTCAAAGAAAAAATTGATGTTCGTTCCGTGTTCATCAACTTCCACTCTATGATTCAAACGCAATTTCAAACACAAATTCAAATTCTACACACCGACAATGGCACAGAATACTTTAATAATATTATGGGAGACTTCCTACGAGCTCATGGCCTAATTCATCAAAGCTCTCGTGTCGACACTCCCCAACAAAATAGGATTGTCGAACGAAAAAATAGACATCTCCTCAAAGTTGCTCGTACCTTAATATTTACTACAAACGTGCCGAAAATGTTCTGGGGAATGCAGTCCTTACAACCACCTATCTAATGAATCGGATGCCTAGCCGTATCCTAAATTTCTAAACACCGCTCCAAAAATTTCAAAAATATTTTCCAAATTCTCGTCTCAACTCCAATATTTCCCTAAGAGTGTTTGGATGCACCGCATTCGTTCATATTCACTCTACTCACAGAAAAAACTTGACCCCTGAGCAATTAAGTGTGTTTTGATTGGATATTCTCCTACGCAACAAGGCTACAAATGCTATGATCCTTCCACAAAACGAATTTTTGTAAGCCTTGATGTCACCTTCTTCGAAAATACCCCATACTTTTAAGAACACCTCTCTTCAGGGGAAGATCTCACATAAAGATCGGTTTCTTGACCTCAGTCTATCCACCCAAGATATGTCATCTACTCCACCAACTAATGTGCCATTTATAGAAGAAACCTTGAATCTAGGGGGAGAAGTGGAAAAACAAAACGATAAGGAAATACTAGTTTACTCCAGAAAGCAAAAATCAAAGTACTCAGAGAACCTCACATCTGAAGCATCTGAAGCCCCAAGAGAATCCGAACTGATGGTAGCTCCAGATCCCCAGAAAGTATTAGAAAGTCCTAATGCTGACTTACCCATTGCTATTAAAAAACAAAAATGGTTATGTACACTTCATCCCATCTCAAAATTCATATCCTATAATACCCTATCTATAGGATTTCGTGCTTTTACATCTCATCTTGACAGGACAATGATTCCAAGAAATATTCAGGAAGTCTTGGAACTTCCAAAACGGAGAGAAGCGATATTGGAAGAAATGCGAGCTTTAGAAAAAAATGAAACTTGGGAAGTGATGGATTTGCCACGGGGCAAAAAACCCGTTGGATGCAAATGAGTCTTCCATTTAAAATACAAAGCCGATGGGACAATAGAAAGATATAAAGCTCGATTGGTTGCAAAAAGATACAAACAAACCTACGACATTGACTACACAGAAACGTTTGCACCAGTAGCAAAGCTAAATACAATTCGGGTTCTTCTATCAATCACTAGCAGCAAATTTGGATTGGTCACTTCAGCAACTCGACATTAAAAATGCATTCTTAAATGGGGAATTGGAATAGGACGTATTTATGACATTACCACCAGGTTTTTGCAAGGTAAATGAAAGGGACCGAGTATGTAAACTAAAGTTGTTGTAGGGACTCAAACAGTCACCAAGAGCATGGTTTGACAAATTTACAAAAGTGTTGAAGAGACAAGGATATCACCAAGGACAATCAGACCACACTATGTTCATTCGAAATTTTGAAGACAGTACTAAAACGATTCTGATCGTTTATGTCGATGACATTATTCTGACAGGGGATAATATGGTAGAGTTGGAAATATTAAAAAAGAGTCTTGCTACTGACTTCGAAGTAAAAGATTTGGGATCAATGAGATATTTCTTGAGAATGGAAATTGCTAGATCAAGACAAGGAATCAGCGTATCACAACGAAAATATGTACTTAATCTTCTAATTGAAACTGACATGCTTGGATGCGAACCAAGCGACACCCCTGTGGATGTAGGAAAGAAAACTGAGGATGGAGAGGTTCCAGTAAAAGTCGACAGATATCAAAGACTAGTGGGAAAACTAATCTACTTGTCACACACGAGGCCCGATATCGCATTTGCTGTTAGCCAGGTTAGCCAACACATGCATTCCCCGAAGAAAAGTCATCTAGAGGTTGTCTATAAGATACTAAGATATCTCAAGGGCTCCGTAGGAAAAGGGCTACTCTTCAAAAGGAGTGAAAGAAAAGAAGTTGAAATCTATACAGATGCAGACTGGGCAGGATCAATTGATGATAGGAGATCTACTACTGGTTATTGTACCTTTGTATGGGGAAATCTAGTAACTTGGAGAAGCAAGAAACAAAATGTGGTAGTTAGAAGCAGTACTGAAGCTGAATTCAGAGCTGTCGCACAAGGAATATGTGAAGGACTGGTTGAGAAAGCTCCTGGAAGAATTACATATCACAATAAAATTGCCAATCAAACTCTATCGCGACAATAAAGCAGCTATCAATATTTCTCTTAATCCAGTTCAAAATAATCGAACTAAGCACGTAGAGGTGGACAGACATTTCATCAAGGAAAATGTTGAGGAAGGAACCATATGTATGACCTATGTCCCCATGCAAGCGCAAATTGCAGATATCTTCACCAAAGAACTACTAAAAAAGAAATTCGAAGATTTCATCTCCAAGTTGGATATGATCAACATTTATGATCCAACTTGAGGGGGAGTGTAGGAAATCTCGAATTGATTGGGAATATAATTAGGGAGATTGTTAGATATTTTATTTACCATAGTTAGAATATTGTAAATTGATTAGAGAATTATTTCCTTTTTTATTTTCTTTCCTCAACTATATATAGGATCTATGTATTGTACATTATTGATATGGAAGAAAACGTGAATTAAAGTTCTTCCCTGTTTTCATCTTCAATCTACAATAAGCATTTTCCGATACATGAATAAGTATTAGTATTACAAAGTAGAAATCAAAGTTATCTTAATATAACAAATAGCACTTCTTAATTCAAAATCAAAGCTAAAAGATGAGTATTAAATTTGTTGAGAATTAAAATAAGAACAAATTCATATACATGCATATGTTTGTATTTTAACCGACATATCCGGTATCCCCAATGTGCTATGTCCTAGACTTTCAAAAAATTGTGTCAGCATGCTCTTGCCCCAAGTCTATATACGTGTTTTATAGTATATAGTTCATGACTTTAACATTTAGATCTAGAATATTATGTTCATTATTTGTTTCCATGGACTTTGCGAAAATAAATGAGCGGCAATTCAAGCCTTCATAATATATATTGATTGCAATTTCAAAACAGAGTGGCTGAATTTGTGCTTGAAATCAAAATTTATGCATTAAAAAAAATATTGGGACTGGACAAGAAAGAAATTTGGACTTCAAAATAACATGAAACAAAGTGTTTTCATACCTGAGATGCAAGTCGACTAGAATATGAAACAAGAGATACATTCTCTTGCATCTCATTCAACATGAGACCAAATGAATCAAGAGTGAGATCTTTGGACAGCAACTCATGAGCAAGTTGCGTGACGTCTAGTAGCTTTTCCAATTCCTGAAATTAAACTATTTATTAAGAGAGAAAAAAAAAAAAACTACTTAGATAAGAAATAAATAATAATGTCAACATCACTTACCACAATTGCACATAGATCCTGAGACTCAAAACGATCAAACAAGAACTCAATATTACTTCTGAATACTTTGTTCATCCTCTCCACAATCAAACTTCTCAAGTTAATTGTCCTTCCCAGCAGCTATACACCACAATAATATGAATTTGTAAGGGATAGAGAGAAAAGGGGAAGAAAAGTGTACATTACCCTAAGAAAAGGAAGAAAAAAAATTCAAAGAAATACTTGGTTTCTATAATCAATTGATGCAAACATGAAAAGTCAATGGGATTCAATCTGTCAATCCAGTAACTTTGAAACCAAAATCTGGTCATTCTTCTAATAGGATGATTTTATTAAAATTTGGACAAACAAAGTTTCTAGAACAGAAAGCGAGATTCTAAGTAAAAGAAATGTGAACAGTACGCGCTAGAGAAGCATCACGAATAGAAAAGCAGGATTTCTTAAAATAAATAAATTTGCACATTTACCTTCACCCTCGTCATCTTTAACAATGAAGTGAATCTCAACGGTTGGATTGAAAACTTTTCACCAATGTCCAATGCAAAGAGGAATGATGTATCAAGCAGTTCGCTGTGGAGATTGGAAAACAAACTTGTTATAATTGAAGATGTAGTTCAAATAAATAATTGTGTTATCTGTGAAAAATACAAAGCAAATACCTAGCTGCCCAACTCTTGTAGTATGTGTAAATACTGTCACACAATTTAGAGACAAATATATCAAAGCAATTGTCCACCTGTAAAGAAAACAAAATATGAACTTCTGTTTAAAGCCACAAATTAACATGGAATATATTTTTAGTACTTCCACAGATATCTCAAAGTACGACTTCACAGATTATCTCCACGAAGAAAAATATTATTACAGCAAAGAAAATTTTAACCTAGGATTAAAATCAAACTGGATGGGCTGACTTGTCTGATTTTGGGCTGACTTGTCTGATTTTGACCACATGTTTTCGACCCAGGTTTCATCAGCAGGATTTTGGTCATCTCCATAAATAACCAAGCATGGACAAGCCCAACCTGGTATTTCCCCAAAGCCCAAAACAGCTTCACTAGAACCAACCAAAAGCTTGGTCTAGCCATCCCAAGTTATGTAGCCCAAATTCACATGCTCAAGGTAAACCATTTTCTGAGCTATACCACGTTAATGAAAGATCATCTCTGAAACTATTATAAGTTTCTGGATCATCTCCACTATCTGCCAGTAAATTTAGACTTGGATAGTTTACAAGTTGAAAAACTTAGTAAATGAATGGCTTTTGAACATCCTCACAACAGTTCCACTTTAGTATCAGTTTTTTAAACCTTGTTTTGTCCATGTCCCAGGTTGCACTAGCAGGAGAGGATAAGGCCTTGTTATATCATCTCCAAACTCGTAGTTGAGAATACCTAGCATCTTTAAATATCACCAAAATAGTTTATTTATGGGACCATACTGGTGACAGTTGCAGCAGTCGTCTGCACGTTACGTGATTATCATGACAATCTCAGATTTTTCATATTCACGGACTGCTATTGGTTCATCACTCGCAGTCCCTAACTACCTTGTTCCAGATTGGATTGCTTTCTTACTGTTGCATTTTTCTTGTTTGCTGTCCACTCGTGATATTATCAATTTATGAATGTAGAGAAAGAGGCTAAGCTAAGCCTAGGTAACGCTATGGGACCAGCTTCTTGTTGGATGCTTCACCATCCAAACGATCCCCAAGTAAGAGTTACAAGTACATAAAAGGATTAGAGGAAAACATATCTAAAACCCTTCACTAGGACATTTCATTGATTTAATTTAAATTACCTCAGCTTCAATTTCATCATAAAGGAATCGTTGCTTGAGGACCACCAGTGCCTGTTGAGAAGCATCATTATAGATGTCGAAAGGCGTTAAAACACTCTCAAGAAGACCTGCATCTTGAGATTCGATCACATGATCCACCAGCATCCATGGAAGGGAGCATTCAATAGGAAACTGCAGGATAAATGATACGGGCCCTCATAAAATATGAGAAAGAAAAAGTGAATCAAAGTAGCATGTATTAAAGGAGAGTAAAAAAATATGCATATAGAAGACCACCAGAGAGTTAATACTTCAAAAATATTTACATTGAAGCTTTAAAAGCTCATTAAAATCAACAGTTTTAATGGACACAAAAGGTGAGGAAACCTTTTCCTTTGGGAAACGAGAAAACGAGGAATCATATTAGCCACAGAAAATATTTCTAGAGCTTATTCCAATGTGCATGCGCTATGCAGGACACATATCTTTAGAGGCTTATATAGGTCAGAGTGGAGTTAGTATCGCAAGTAGCCTGATTAAATATTGGTGAAATGCAAATAAAGATACATTTAAACCATTTATCACACTAAAAGATCTAGATTGGACAAAGCTAGCAAGACCTTGCAAACAGTGAATAGAGTTAATACTTTTAGATACAATCAAACATTGTGAAGATAAAGATCTTCACCTGAATAACACGTGAAGATTCCAAATAAAATTCTCTGAACCATAAGAAACCAAGATCTGTCAAGTTTGCAACCGTTGCTGCAAGAAAACATAAGAACAAAATTAATTTCACTGCACCAATAGAAAGTTTGCTGCGGTGATATACCAAGTCATCCATGTTAGAAATAGAAAAAATCATGCATACTAGCAAAAAATTATTGATCAGAAAGAACAAAGGAAAACTCTAGAGTGACATCATGATTCTACAACACTATATAACAATAAACAACCAAATTAGGAAAACAAACTCTTGGAAGTACGCTTTTCTTTAGGAAGTCCAGCCAGAATTGGACCGGTTCATGTATAAAAGGAAGCACTAAGTTTTCGATTCGCCGTGGGCACATGCCACGGGTATAAATCTATAAGTTTGTATTACTTTTGAGTGTCATTACATAGTTAAAGGGCAAAACAAATGCAGGTTCAAAAGTTCCAATACACGAGGGACTTTATGAAAATTCTATTGATGGTTAGTCCTGCTCTGCCTCACTTTCTGGAACCTAGTTGAACAGGATTCAAACATATTAGTCTCAGCGAACTCTTACATATTGGTGCCAACAGTTTGATGTGGTAGAAGGTCAAACACACCTACATTATTATCTGCTGTTGTACAAAAGCTCAGCAACACTGTTGCATACATCAACAAATGAGTCTTTTTATTCTAAAAACACTCCTCATTCTGCCATGCTAGATTTGATTGGTCTATAGACAGATTAGTTGACGAGAAACCATGAAAATGGAAAGATGCAAGAAGACTTCTCGTGGAGATAAGAACACAAGACTCGCTGCAAACATTTTTTGGTTTCATATTGTAACCATTTTATGAACCAGTAACGCCGTCTATTCATAGACTACAGATACTTTGTAGAACTATTTATTGGGTACACTAACCTAAAATCACCATTATCTTTGACTAAGATCACATAGGTTTTTTCTCAAATTGCAAGAGAATCCAGAAATTTCATTGGAGCTTTAGGTAAATGTAGTATTGGAAGGAAGAGAATGTGGAAAAGGATTAGCAACACCGTGTTTTTTTGAAATAAGGCTGAGCTTGTTAGTGTTGTAACAGAATCCACAAATTGATGCTAGTAAGATTGTTGATTATATATGTCGATGAGAATATCTTAATCCTTAAGGAGCAGATCAAGTTGATTGTTTTGCATGTCTTATTCTGGCAGATACAGTTGTTCATCTTTTAAACCTCCTACTATTCAAGAAGGAATAAATAACCTAAGAGTGCACAATCCCAATATCATAATAATAAAACTAGCATCACAACTAGTAGGAGTGTTTCTATTGTTCTTGTAACACCTAACTATTTGAACAAAGCCAAATAACCACATTTAGGAATGATCGAGAACCAACGGTGAAACTTGAAGTTGCAAAGATTTATTCAAAAGATGCCTGGAGAATGGACACATTCCCTACTATATAGATACAAAACTCATTTATATTAAAGTCTTCTCATGACATAATGAGTACATTTAATTGCCATGGAAGGAATCATATTTAGTGAAGATCCACTGAGTATCTAATAACTGAGCCTCTCCACAAACCTGTGTAGTCTAATACGTGCAAGAAAAACCCAAGCTTGTAGAAAAAAGTTTCTAATTGTTTTAAATCGTTGGCAGGAATGTCAGAACCACTATTTCCAAAAAGACCACCAGGCTTCCTCATGTTACCGCCCGATACCACCTCGTATATCAGGAATTGCAAGCAATGAATCTGTCAGAAAGAGAGAGAGATTCAGGTTTGTCAAATATTTAAGATGACAATTGATTCTTGCATCAAATAATACTTTTATGTTATGAAAATGAAATTCAAAGATTATTATATTTAACAAATGACAAACTGACAATATTGTAGAACACAAAACAAGAGTAAACAGAGAGCAATGTGCATTATATTAACCAGTTGATACCCTAATGGAGCAATGTTTCTTCAGTCAGGAAGATCTCAAGAAGAAATCCTTAAAGGGAAAGACCAACAAATTTAAACAAAATACACACCCATATAACATTTAGCTAGAAATCAACATCAGAGTCAATGAGAACAATGAAAGATCAAGATTTCAAAATTCAGAGGATAAAGGGTTAGAACAAAAGCATGAAGTAGTATGAAACTCAAGTACACTTTACTATGCAAATTTCATTTTGCCCACTAATTTATCTGTTTCTTACAAACAAAGAAATTCAAAACGATAAGAAACATGCATCAAAATAACACAATAGGCACATTGTACCAAAAATTAAAAAAAATAAAAAAATCAAGCACATTTAGTGAAGACTAACCTGTGCAGCCGTTGGTGCTACTGGCCGTGGATAGAAAATGTTTCCTCTGTTTTCTTCACCTCCCTGCTGGAATGATTGCATATCAGAATCAAGCTTGCTAGTATTTGCCATCCAGTCTGCTGAAAGTGTCCGCATATCAGAAAGGATCCTGAAAATAGAGTAAACCACATATCTATTAGAAGAGGCCAAGAAGCTTTCATCTTAAGTGATCCCAATTTCTTTATTCCAGAAATATCAGAAAGTGCATATTGGAAATTGCATTCAATGATAAGATAGTTCCCCATCCCAAACATTAACCAAATAATACAATAGGTTCAACATTACAGGAGTCTTCGGCTTATCTTAAAATTATTACTTTTAGCAACTTTACCTTTTTCACTTGGTAGTAGTGCTAAACTGTAGTTACTTATTTGGTAAAATCAGTATTTATACATGAACAAAAATACAAATGTGTAGAAAGGACTAAAATAGAATATTTTAATATTTTAACAAAGTCAATAATTTATTTTAAAATCATAACAATAATTATTATTATTTTCAATCAATTTTTTGAATAGCTTATTAATTACAAGGAGAGCAAAACAAACGTGTTTTTTTAGTTGGTTGGTTTTCTTAGATATACTGGGTTTTGAAAATAGTTCCAGATACGCTAAAAAGTGTGAAATCTTCATTCCACAAACAAAATGCTATAATTGTGCCAATGCAACAAAGTAATGATAACTTAGACTAGAAAAAATCTTCACTCAGTGATCTACTCTGTCCTTTAGCTCCCTCTCTAGATTTGAAGCAAAATCAATTGCGATAAAATAGAATATTCATTTTTAATGCAAATAAAACTGAACAAGCAAAAAATATCACTTGGCAAATTGGTAAAGAGCAGGAAGTTCTATAATAATGCATTCAAATAATATGTTGAAGATATAATACAAAAGAAATAAATTCCTTTCTGGCGTAACAATTTAATATTTCAGATGACTTGTTGTTCCTTCAAAATGGTAACAAAGCAGGTAGCACTGTTATCCATTATACAATTTTAGCAGGTCACACCTTCAAAACATGTGAGGGGTATGTTGAATATTAGTCACAGCTTTCCTCCTGTTGAAGGATCAAGCGCATTAGGGATACGAATATTTATGTCAATCACCCCCATGTCCAAAATGTAAGATTTCACATATTAGAAAAAAAAACTTGATATTTTACACCTAATTTAGGGGTGATTCCCAAATGATGATATACTACAAGCTTGGAAATATTACTTTCACTATTCTGTCATTCCCAGTATTTAGTGTGTGACCCACAGAAAACAGAATACTAGGCTTTTGAGACATATGTGATAAAGATCCTCAGAAGGGACAATTGGTTTGCACTGGATGGCATGCATACATGGTTGGAGAATAGACCTTGGAGTATGCTAGCTAAGTCCAAGACACCAATTTTCGGCCTGCATCCGTCCTTTGGGCGTCAGTTGTTTGGCCCGTACATATGTATGACTCTAGTGAGCGTAAGGGTGTAACTAGTTTCACGAATCAGATAACCAGGTGATAGAAGTACATGTAAGGAACATGGGCTACAAGACCTTGCCAATTGGTGAATTGGACAGTGCACGTGTACTAATAAATAAATGATATCAAAACAAAATCACATCATTTAGACATTACACTTCTATATAAAGATTAGTAAAAAATACAAGATTCAGGTATATCAAAGGAACTATTGCTGAAAGTCTGAAATGATGCAAAATTCACAAAAATAATGGTGTCCCTACCTAGAAAGGTCTTTCTTTTTCCGGAAGGTAGTCCGCAACATGGTGGCTAACGTATTTTGCACAAAATCTTGGACCTCCGCGTGAATAGTTTCCCATAAGGCATCTGCTATCAATGTATCGGCCTTCTGCATCATTGATGCAATGCTCTTGATGTAGCTCACAAGTTCTACCAAAGCTTTCCTTTCGTCAGCACTATAATTATATCGTACCACCTCAAGAAGAATTGAAAAAAGCTTCATCAGCTGACTGAAGTTATTATTGAAAGGTATTGCAGTTCAGCTAGAATTCTAAGTGAAAACATAGAGTTCAAATTTGGCAGCGAATTGAAAACAAGACATGAAGATATAGATCATGACAAATGCTATAGGAAAGATAGCAGAATTAGCCAACATAACTGAAAAATGTTGAAATTAAAATGAACCTTCTCATAGTCAGAAAATGATTCTGGTTTCTCATGAGGATCTGTTAAAACAGGATCCTTGCATGGGCGAGAAAATTTCCATGCACACTGTTCCCATACACGAGCTGTCCATCTACTTAAGAGTTGAAATCCTTCAACAACCATATCATAAATATTTCCTTTGACTTCCTTTGTCCACTCCAAATCTGCACCTTCTATTGATTTCAATAACATTAGCTGCAAAAAAGGGCAATATGGAACAGCTATCAATCAAACCTTTAAACAGAACAAAGAGTTGACCAACATGCACCGGCAGACACAGGGTGTAACACCTCGAAAATTCGTTA
>CAIGRN010007606.1:0-14702 GCA_903798345.1 Fraxinus anomala | reverse complement strand
AGCTACTTACTTCACAAGTAAAAATGACACACGTGATGGTCTATCCGTAATAACGATATCCGTATCTCGTTATTACTT
This sequence comes from Fraxinus anomala, assembly GCA_903798345.1. Lineage (NCBI taxonomy): Eukaryota > Viridiplantae > Streptophyta > Magnoliopsida > Lamiales > Oleaceae > Fraxinus > Fraxinus anomala. The sequence goes on along the minus strand of CAIGRN010007606.1, from coordinate 14,624 downwards.
CGACCACGGACGATTTAAGATTCAGTCATATGTAATTTGTATCTCACAATCACAATTCCTTGTGATTAACAAATCATCAGGACTTGAATCTACGAATTCTATTATTTAATTTATTAGAATATAAATTCAATTAAATAATAAATATTACCATTAAAATGCATCGATTATATATATATTTAAAGTGTTTATGTTCCAAGTTGATTGGACTTAGGGCATAACACTTACACCGTCCTCTTTTCATGGCAAAGTAGATACAATATAGTTTGAAAATAGAATTCTTATACCATTTCTAACTTATGTTTATTTTCACATAGGAATCGACAAAATGGCATTCTCTGCATATTTCAAATCAAAGCAAGTGGATGAAATAAATCACAATTCATAAGATTTTAGCCTCTCGGTTGGGGCTGACGTTGGTCAAGATTGACTTCTCAATGAAATAAATCGATCTTAAGCATAAATTTATGCTTCATGTCAAGTTTGATATGCAATACTGGCAAAAATGTCTGTGCAATACATAAGATTTTAGTTTCTCGACTAAAATAAAGCCATTCAAGATTGATTCCTCAATGCAATAATTCAATCTTAAGCTCAAACTTATGCTACATGCCATGTTTGGTATGCAATACTACACGACAAATCTATCAGTACATTAGTATGTTTATTTCTTTATTCTTCATCATTGTCCAAGATTATCCAATCCACTTTACCATCGTCTTTCAACTGCATTGCTGCTTTGTTTTTCCTCATTGCCCAATCCTTTGCAAATTGCAGATCACAAGAAACTTTGGAAATTCTATTCAAGAAATTTGTGTTGCGTTCTTCAAACTTTAATCTCACAGTGTCTACTGAATTCAGCATATCATTTACTGTTAATGATAATTCCTTAACATTAACCTCAGTTTTTCCAGATCTTTCTTTGAGTTCTTTATTTTCTTGTTCGTACTCTTCCTTCATCTTCATGTAATGCTCCTTGTTCTCGGCAATTAACTGTTCTGCAACTCGAATTCTCCGGCCTAGGATTCGGAGATTGTCCTCAAACTGTTTTCGAAAATCTTTTGCCAGTTCTTCTATCTTTCTTTCTGCCATTTGGATATTCGATTTCGAATGTTGTTTTTGTTCATCCTTAATTTTGCTTATAATATCCTCCTGTTTTGCTAACTTCTCAGTTAATTCGACGTTTTTCTTTTCCATCTCCGAAATGTTAATCAAAGAATTTTGTTTCACCGTCTCCAGCTCGAATGTCAATCTGTTTCTCTCATTTTGCAATGCAGCCAACTCCGTATCGAGATATTTAACATGTTCTTCAAATGATGCAATCTGAGAAGATAGATCGTTTTCCTTCTTCAAAAGATCTGTTTGCAATTCGGAAAGTTTTCTCTGCAGTTCATCTTTTTCGATCCTGGACTGATAAACTTCATTGTTTAGAGAATTAACCTCAAGTTGTAAATCTTCTACCTTCAGTTTTAGGCCTTTCTTCTCCTCAATTATCCCATGCTCATTCAAATTTTGTTTCCTCAGATTCTCATTCAAATTTTCAATCTGAATGAGGAAATCTGACGTTTCCTTCAAATTTTTTTCGAGTTGGAACTCCAATTCAGCTTTCTGACTTCTCATAGTCTCCAGCTCCTGATGCAGGAAATTAACTTGTTTCATTAAGTCCTCGACTCGTGAAGATCCTTCTTCGGTTTTGCATGATAACAATTGTTCCAAATCACCTTTCTGAGTTTGCAAATTATTAATTTGGAGTTGCAGTTCATTCAATTGTCCCTCGAGGCCTTCGATTCTAGATTTATAGCCTTTTTCATTTTCCTCCAAAGTCTTTGTAAGAGCGGAAAAATGATCATCTTTCTGTTTGGATATTGCCTCAAGTTCCAAAATCTGTCCTTCCAATTCTGAATTCTTCCTTTTCAGTTCTTTATTTTCCTTTGACGCGAAATCAATGCGATCTTCCATTTTTCTTTTCTCTGCCAACAGGGTTTCAATCTTGGAATTCAAGATCGAGGCTGAACCCTCTAAGTCGCCCTTCGTCTGAACCCTTTTTTTGCTTTCATCTGTCGCTATTCGTTGTGCACTTTCCGACCGCTCATCTATAGTTTCACTTGCAGAAGTTGAGTTATCCTTAAAAACATTTTTTCTCACTTCTCCTCTTAAATCTTCATGAAGAGAGTAGAGGGATTGGTACTGCTCGTGGAAATCCTCAATCTGTAGGATAAGATTTGACTTTATCTTCATCCTATTCTCCCTGTTGCCTTGATCAACGATTTTGACGAGTTTAAGAATTCTTCTTACTTTATTCTCAATTTCTGCAAAAAAGTGAACCACACTTGAGAGTTTTTAGTACTTGAACATCCAACAATGTGCTAATGGACAGAAACTACAAACATAAGCAATTTACTGATTCAATTAGAAGACTTAGCAATGAACCAAACTCGGTGAATAAAAAGGATTCATGTATTTTCCTTTCTCTAATAGTTTAAGCTTTTAAACGAGGTGGTTTAACACAATAGCAAAGGTTGGGACTGTCAACTATTTATGAAAATTGTGTATGTGTTCGCTTCTTTGATGAATAAATCAAATCTAGCCTACATGTGAGGAGATTAGTCGAAAATATAACTTGTATAAATAAATTTGTCCCATCTCCCACGCCTTATTCTATTAAAAATAAGAAACACTTACCTATTTTTACACATTCTATTTGATCTTCCTTCTCTGGATCAATACGTCTCCCAAAGGACTTCATCAATCCTTTCCAGTGATTCTTCGACTCCATTTCGACTCCAAATTACTGAGAAACTTGATTTTCTTCGAAAACCAGATTCAACATAATCTCTGTCTGAAATTTCATTCAGAATATCAGTTTGAAATTTTAGGTACTATTGCCAAAAAAAATAAAAAATCCAGGCTCGTATTCTTAAAATTAGATTTATGTAAATTCATTCATTTAAACATATATCCGTTTAAGCATATCGAATATATTTTAGATCTTGATCAATTCTTCGATCACCAAAAATATATATCAGTTTCTTAATTTCATGTATGAATTATTCGATATAATCAAATTAGAGAAGAAAATATTACATGTGCTTACGCGAAAGAAAACGTAAAAAAATCAATAGAATATTTATCAAAAATAAAATAAAATCCAACAAGTAGATTCATAAAACTGTAAAAAAAAATGGATCCAGAAAGTACATGCATGTGTATACGTATAAACATTATCATGAACAAGTTTTGTGCCATATTTTTCATATTAAAAAGATTACCTGAAAAATTGGAGCTAAGAAATATATGTATGGCGATCTGAATATGCTAATGCTAGTGAGAGAAGATATATAATCCTATGTATTTGGTTTCTCTACTCGAATGGAAATGCATTTCAACTTTTTAAGGAGAGGGGATCTATTTCAAAATACTATCCACTCAATTTTTTATTTATTTGTTTTTTATTATTTTGAGGTCTTTAATTTTAATTTATAAGTTTTGTAAATATAAAAAGTTTGAAAGTAATCTTGAATAAAGATCTCGAAAAGATGAAAATTCTTAAAATTATTTTGGAAAATTGCAATTTTTTTTTTTTTTTAACTTGGTTGTTTCTAGTCCTAATACATTTTTGAAAATAAATGTATATGTTTGAGAGAGAAAAGGAAACATATAGCTAAGTTGACAATGTCCACGCTTCCTGAATGGCATGGATGAAATTATGACTTCTTTCTTCTTTAATATTTCTTCATGATTAATTATTTATACAATAATCTCGGCCTATAAACGAGGCTTTTTTAGTGATTAGGGACAGATTGGTATTGATTTCTATGTCCTTTTTTTGTTGTTTTAGGACGAAATCCGAACTTAAGGTGCATTTGAGGAAGAGGTTATACAAAAAGTGTGAAAAATAGTGCATGTGGAATTTTGGAAAAGATGATACGAAACTGTGATGCGAGACGAATTCGAAGAGATGGGAAAGAGTGATTTTTTGGTGAAAATAGCTAATAACTTCACCATTGGCGGATCCACAATGAGTCCTGGTGGATCACAACTTTCAACTTAATTTTTTTTTTTTTATATATAAATCAAAAATCAGCATTGTGAATATTTTCGAAAGGCTTGATCATTGATTTTAAGATTAGGATTTAGAATTTTGAAATGGAACCCAGACATAATTATTATATCCAAATGACGTTCAAATTCCCAATTTTTATGGACTGAAATCAATTTCTACTTTGACACGTCATAAAAATGTGTATAAATTAAACCCCTATTTGACCACATTAAATTTTCTATTTTTTGTCTCAATTTTTGGGGTCATTATAGGATGACAAACTTAAATAAAATATTGCATTCTTAAAACCATTTTTAGGTACTTACGGCCTAGTTTTTCACTTCGATAATAGCGCACGAAACGGTCAACCGTAGCAAATGTTAGGCACGTCAAAGTTCATTTCAAACTAATATTTCGAGAATTTTGAAAACATGTTAACTTTAAAAAAATTCGACGATCGTATGCTAGCCGGATCCATAAATCGTCTACATCATCTCGGAGTTCGTATATCGAATGATCCAAACGGACTTCGAAAATAGTTAAATATGCTTCAAGCGTGCATCTTAAAAAGAAACGTCTAACTCTTCAAATAGATACTTTGACGCCTCGTAACATTTCCTACAATTTTTAATAGGACCAAAAACAAATACCCTTTATATCACCATATATGATGTTATTTTTATTTAAAGTCTCCCCCACACACTTAACTGTGATCTCATTGAGATTTCAATATTCAATAAGAAAGACATATGAGCACAATACTATGAAGTATAAATGATAGAGAGGAAGAGATGGGGAAGACCGAAGTTTGATGAAGAAATGTAGCGGATGTAAATGTGCTAGTTTTGATTTTCATCTCTATTTTTACATGTTTGATTGTGCTTCTCTAACTCAAAATAGTTGTGTCCACCATTGAACTTCACTTAAGGTAAATCAGTATCTAAAACCATTAATTGTGGGAATATTTTGCTCGAGTTAAAGTCTCCCAGAACAAAATGAAGTCAGACATTGTGTTCGAATTGTCAACTATAATTTCACAACTATATAAACCCAATTCTTTTATAATTGGAGCATTTTCAGAACAACGTACTTTATATTTAGAGAACAATGCTTAAAAATAAACTCTAAAAACTTTCTATTTTAACCTTTTAAAATAGAGAAGATTGCTCTATTTTTTTATATAATGATTGCATTTAACAATCAGCGAAATTCAATACTCTAGTTATTAAATTATACAAAATATATTTGATTAGATTGGTCGTTAACATTTTTAAAGAAAAAGATAAGGAGATATCAATAAACGTTTTTTGAAAACAATAAAATGATAGTCAAATTAGAGAGTATAGTTGAAGTGTATTAAGAAAAATAATATCTAAATTTAAAAATGTTATTTGTTATGTATAAGATACCTTTTATAAATTGAGGGTCTCTTAGAGACGTTCTTAAAGGATTGAACATTTAAAAGGAAAAGATATATACACGTAACATAAACCTAGGTTTTGAAGAAAAAAAAAAGAAGAATAGCAGCCAAGTTTTCTTCACTTTTCTTAAATCCGGTTAATGTGGTTCTTTTAAGGTGTGTTTGTACAATTTGAACATAAGTAGCTAAGCTTTTGTAGCTAGTACTATGATATAAACTGTACTTTTGATACTTTAATTTTATTTATTTATTTATTTATTTGACTCTAAATATAAATTTGATATTGAGTCTTTGTTATCGATCTTATTGCTCTCTTATATCTGGTTAAAATTTTGATTGATTTGATAATCATATTGATATCGAGAGATGAAATATGTGCTTTAACTTTATAACAAATATCACAAATTTCAATAAGGGTAGAAATAATCGATATAGTCTGTGCAATCGTTAATTGATATGTGAGTTCTTAATATGTTTTTGTGCGTTCGTAATATTTATATAGATATAGAAAAATTATACATGAAAATAAGTTTGACTCTAAAGAAATTGTCATATAATTTAGGAAATCGTTAGTCAACACTAATGAATATTATAAATTACGAGATTATATGTAGAAATCAGACTTTTAATGCCTTCAACGGTTTAATAGTTTAAAACTAACAGATACTTGAATTTTTCTTATACGGTTAAATTTTGGCTAAATTAACTTTAATATTTGATAGTACTAACCTCATGGAGTGGTCATTCTATTCATACACTTTATTACTTGTTAGCGATATCGTGCACATCAGCACATGCGATTCACACACAAACATCGCTCCTATGTAAAAGTCACATTTATGCATCATCATTCTTGAGCTTAAAGCACAGTTTGCAATGATTTCCAGCCATTGCAGAAAACTGACATCAAGTGACATCCTTGTAAGAAAATTTTATGCCACACAGTTCTTGAAAAAATAGTTAGTGGTGATTTAACTGAACAATATTGAAACATCAGTTACTAATTTGGAATAAAGAATGTTAGATGACTAAAATTAAACTTTGCTAAGAGTTAGGTGACGTACCATTTTATTTTCACCCAATTTTCAAGTCATAATTTTAGGAATTCGTTTTGATTTTGAGGAATGACTTTTTAACAGAAACCACTCAAATCAAACTTGACGACCTTTATTGATTTTGTCAGAGTTTGCATTATTGTTTCAAGCAACGCTATGTATACAAAATTGATTTATAAAATGAGTGCGCAAAATTTAGGTCAATAATTCCAAAAACGTGTTTAATAAAACTCACAAGCGTAAGTGATCGTTGACAAGTAATAAATTTATCAAATTTGATTTAATGTAACACGAAAAACATTTGTTTTTGTTATTAATATAATTTAAACTATGAAAACAATAAAATATTGATTTTGATCAAAAGATGAGATGAATGTATTGGATTTCAAAATTCACCTATTAATATATGTAAGTTAGCTTGATTAATGTGTTCATGACAATCAATAATTCATTAATGTCAAATATTCTCTTCCAAAATATATTAAATCTATACTTAACACAACCCGATTACATTCTTAGTTTGAATTCATATGCAAAGCACGCATTCAATCACATGATTATTTTACACAATTGCACACGCCATGAACATTATTCCTAATACATATTGTATGTGTGTTAAATACGCAATGTTCTACTTATTGTGAGTCTACCAACACTAAGAATCAACTAGTTATCTAAATGACGGTCAAACATTTAAACAACACAAGATTCATGTATATTTAATCAAGAATGTAAGAATTTACTAAAAAATAATAAGTCTTGAATTAAAAACTAAAAATCAACGGCTTCATTGTCCATTTAATACATAAAATATTTAATCTAAGATTGCCATATGAAAATTACACAAAAGAAAGAGAATGGACATCACCTGAAACTAAGAAAGTTGAGAAGAATGTAAAAACTTTAATTCCTCACTTGAAACTCAACCCCAAATGATGCAATTTCTCTCCTTGAATGTAAAAATATGTTTTTTCTTGCTCTTCTATGATGAAAACTAGTTTCTGGACATTCTTGATGGCCTTTGAATATATAGAATGCGAAAATATTGCATTCCAAAAGCTACGAAATTAAGAAAAAGGAAAGAATATTTTTTTTCTCGTTTTGCCTTGGGGCATGCACCTCAGTGAATTTGGTGCTTCAGTCGGTTTCAAAAGAGGAGACGCGTGCCTAGGCTTGTCCCGACAATATTCAGTATTTTCGTCATAACTTTCTCGATATTCAATTGAAGCATTTCAAAGTGCGTTGAAAAGATAACTCAAAGGATTACAATTCTTATTTGAATGTCATTTTCCAATTTGAACGTTTGATATGCCAAAAATGAGTCTCAATCTAAAGTTGAAAATTCGAAGCAAAACTTTTTCAACTGAAAATTGATTTTTGATAATACTTTGACTACATTTATTCCCTTTGACTTTTTTCCTCATCCAACTGATCCTTAGCATTCTCTAATCTTCATCGTGAGATCTAACACAACTTTTAAGTATATGCATTTCAATCCCCGAATTTTGGATGTACTTCACTTAATCCCTTTTTCTTGCACGTTTTCTCCAATTCTACCAATGTCGTCGATGTTTACCTATAAATCAATATTTACATAGAATTAAGTCATGTTTCATATAATTCATCAACAAGTAATATAATTTAATGGTCCAGATAAGTGTATCAACAATTCTCGCTAAAACTTCTCAAACTAGAAGAATATAAACATATCTGTTGGAAGTTCCTTGAGAAGAATATCATGTGACACGTGAACGCATTGATTAACTCCATCTCTTTTTCATGAATTTTAACACGTCTATACACTCATTTGGCCCTACTTGCCCAGTATTTTATTCCTGTTGCATGTGGGGACACAATCAGATGGGCTTCATATTTCACCATAAACCCACTATCAAATTAAAAAACATAAAACTACAGGGCTGGTAATTTGCATAAATGGTCGTTAAGGGTGCTAAACATAAATATATGCACACTGACACAGCGCAATTCTGCCAAATACTAGTAAGGTAAGTAGCTAATGGATTATAGAATGAAGATTTTGAAGAGGGTTCATATTTTTCTTCTTTTTTCTTTTTTTTTTAAATCGAATTAATTTTATTTAATCATATATAGGTCAAACGTGTGACAGTTTAACGGAAAATTGGATAGAATCTATTGGTCCAATTATTTTGAAGGGATGAGAATTAAATTGCTTTGTTAATTAAGTTAAAAACCATCTTGTTACTTGCTTGGAAACCAAGATTATGATTTTATGATTGGCGCCGTTAAGGCCGACTTATGTGTACGGCCATGATTGGCTGCCACTTGTTAGCGTAACCGAAGAAATATCTCTCTTATTGTGACATGTGCACTGTCCACTGAGTGCTGATTGAATCTTAGAGAATTAGATTTTTGGCATTTACTTGAGCTTTTTTATCAATTTTTTTTCCTTCAAAAGTACGAAAATTAATCATTTATAAAATTTCCCAGGACATAATATTTATAAATCTCACCCCAAGAGTTTACGACAAAAAGTAGATAAGATCAATACAGTAAAACATCGATAAATGAATGCTCGATAAATTAATAATCTCATTTAAATAATAAAATTATTTGGTCCTGACTTATATTAGTGTACTAAATTAATAATCTCATTAAATGCATAAGATAATAATTTTTTGAGATTCTTAAAGTCACAATGAATATATAAAATAATAAATATTTAAATTTATAAAAGTTCGTACTAATACAAATTAACAAACTTAATTTGACGATATTTTTTTCAATTCTTCTCTTTTTCAAAATATGCATCTAAAGTCTTTTGTTTTCTCTTTGTATCAAACCAATCCAAACTTAACTTCATTCTTAATTTTTTTGTAATGCACATGCTACATTTGGCATATTTTTTCATTTTGTAAAAATTAATTATTTAAGGTTACAACTACTTAAAATGCCTCTTTTGAAGAAATAGTTGGTAAAACACAATTATCATCTAGATCGTGTTCATCATTGATAAATTTATTGAGTACCCCTTGAATAATATCTTTATTAGTATAAGATTTGATCACCATGTCATTTTCACTATAATAGTTTAATAGGTGTTTGACATCCATCATATTCTTATATCGTAAACCAAAAATAGTTTCACACAATCCATTGATTTCTTCATCTTCACTAGCTTTTGGTTCAACGTTAATATCTTTATTTGACCGAATCTTACAAAATTTTTAACTCGTTTCAAATGAAACGTCATTATAGAAAAAGGTATAAATTTTGAAATGATTGGGGGTCTTAAATTAAAACTAATTAGTGTAAAAATCTTATTTCATGTGTACGTGAAATAACTTGAACGATTAATATTTCAAGCTATTAAATTTTGAAGCCATGTACATTAATGTTTCATCTTTAATGTATGTGTGTACATTTTTATGTGCTTACATGTATTATAGGAAAATATAATACGAGTTAAAAAAGTATAAATACTCTATAAATTAATAAATTATTTATTTATCGATAAATTAATAATTTTTTTAAAATAATATTTTTTTTTAATTTTAGAATTATTATTTTATTGAGGTTTTACTGTATGTGTCATGCAAACACATAAACATACTAATGAGTCAACTCGATATCATGTAAAGCACCTACACATGCACTATGAGAAAGTGCACAACGAACACGGTGTGGGGGATGGATAGGAAACTAACAGGGTGGTTTGGAATTGTCTGCTAAGCAATCATATCCGCGAGGGAAAAAATAAGTTGATAGAGGATATAATAAGATGGTGACCATACGAGAGTTGGGAATTGAGAATCAAATTGTTATGGGATGGGGATGGGGTTGGGGGCAATTTTTTCTTTTGTTTTTCTTTCGTTCACGTGTATTACTTTCTATAGAACTTGTCTTATCTTTTGCTCACAGTGAGTAGTAGATATGTTATCCACCACCAATGTTTAGGTTGGACAAAACTCTCGAGTCAAATGGAGTTGTTCTTCTTAAGTTAAATACTCGAACGGGTATCTGAATTGAGAATCGACGGGTTCAGTTCTCGATTCTAGATCAAAAATCGAATAAGAATTGAATTTTCCTAATTTTTTTTATCTTAAATAAACTAAATTATTTTATTTTTTTCTAAATAAATTGCCAACTAATTAATTTAGCCCAAACCCAAAATATAATTTTCATATTTCTAATTTCCAACCCAAGCTCAACTTAATCAAATTAACCTAAGTTTTATCCAAATTTGTTATTCTACCGTTTCTACGGTTATGGAGAAATCGAATTGGAAGCTCGACTTTGCCTCTCTTCATTACTGTGAGCTCGCTATCTTCCTTTACCTGTGATTTTAAGAAAAACTCAACAAAGAGAGGCGCAAAAACTATCGCGAGATTGGATTGCGTTATTTTATAAAAGTTAAGATTGAACATGTCATTAGTTGAATTAATGTAGCATTATTGTAAATATTAAAAAAATTATTGTACGGAACCCGAAAACCGAATGGAACTGAACCAAACCCGAACGGTTCTATAATTAAATTTGGACCCAACGATTCCATTTACTAAATAACTGAAAATTCGGGCCGAACCAGATCATGTCCAACCCTAAGTACGAGTGATTAAGAGAATAAGCTACAGTGCATTTGTTAAATAGAGAAATTTATTTTGTCTAGTTTACAAAATGTTCATTTCAAGAGTTTTAGAGTGCTACCAAGTAGAATATCAATGTGACTTGTGGATTCCTTCAGTGCCAACTTTATACCTCCTTTAAGCCTTGGTGTGTGTTTGATGAGAATGCGAGGTAGATGAATTTTTTTCCTGTGTCATTTCAGTGTGAAGGTTTTCTGTGCAGTACTCGTTGGGTCTTTTGCATGCTTGTTATATGGGACAGAACTAGAGTCTCGTAGGAAAATTGAGGCAGATTGGCTGTAGAAAAAGTTTCTGGCCATCCTCTGATTGAACGGTTGCTTTATTGCTGAAAACAGTACTCATACTCAAATACACTGATGTAATGTTTAGTCTTCATATGTCTGAATAGACTTGATTTTGGTTCCACATTATTTCTTAAAGTTGAGAAAAATGAGAGGGTAAGGTTGATAGAGAATCGTTGTTGATGCCTTTGAAGAAATTTGTTTTTGAGATTAACTAAAAGATATCAAGGGCGAGAGTTTGAATGTAACGCGGTTCAAATGAGATTAGAAATATTCTTGCAATCTCATCGCCCTTGGTAATGAATTTAGGCTTCTTTGAGTTAAATTGTGTGAGTCTTTTTGTGTAATGGTTAATATTTTTGCATTGTTTTGGCATTTTTGCTGGCCTATTAGTTTGTGATCACTAAATTAGGGGCTAATGTGTACAGTTGCGATTGAAAGTCTCTCTTCTCCCTTTTACTCCTTTGTCTCGTGCACAAAAAGCAAGAGGGGTCGAGCTTGCTCTTGTTGAATACACAACTGCTGGGGATTTCTTAGAATGTTACTATAACCCTGTGATATGAGGTTTTTTAGAAAAATGTTTTATCTCTGTCGAGTCCATATTCTGTGTTAATTTTCATTATCCAAAATACAGAAAAAGATTTATAGAAAGACAGGCGTTCTTTAGTAAATGGAACAGGTACAAAAAAAGGTTGGACCACTCTTTTATGGTTTGAACTTGGTATAGGATGGCCATAAAGGCCATGGTTCCAAACTTCAAAAGATTTGTGGACTAATTAAAGAATTGTGACCTCATAAAATGAGTATGTTTTGAGTTTGCACCAGATAATTGAATGGATGCCTTGTGTACTTACTGTTAAGAGGTAAATATTTGGTTTTGCCCGAAATGGGTTCATGGGGCAGTTTTTGGTACACAGTATTGGATTTGACGCTGCAGTAGACACGAGTTAAGCTTCTTTCTCATATTTAATATTTGTATAGCCCAGTTTACTGATGAGATTGTTGCACAAATGGTTTGAACTTGATGAAAGAGTGAAGCTTAATATTGGATTGACGAAAGTTGTTGAAATAGAAGATGCCAACTCTTACCATCAAGAGTTGTAAGAGTTTGGAGTTAAAGAGCCTATTGCTAGTGGCAAGCCACTCATTGAGGCACTCGAGGTTGGACTTGTGAGTTCACCCCCATCACAAGCAGAAGCTAGTGAGTTCAGCTATGGTGCAAAGAAAATTTTAACTCGATCTTGATTATCAACTATCAACAGTCTAATTTGGAAAATTAACTCCATTTGTCCAAACAGAAACGGACTTCTGAGTAACACTTGAGGCGTATCCCCTTGCTCTTGTGAGTTAGTGTAAATTCAACTTGTGCATCGAATAGAGCAGGGATCAAGTACAGAGTAGTGAAGCTTTTGATTCTGCATATGATGTCTGCATACATACTATTTTGTTGTGATTAGAGCAACAATAATATTGATGAAAAATATGAAATCGACGAAGAAATAAGAACACATATTTAAGTGGTTCGACGATGTGCTTACGTCCACGGGAGCGAAGCGGCTATGATCTTTATTATGTATGAATAATAGGATTAAATCATCTATATACACTAACCTTAACTCTAGCCCATACAAGACTTTAGGATTCGTACAAGATTAAAGGAAAAAATTCAAAAATACCCTCGTGTCGCATCCTAACCTATTAAGCTTTCATGGCAAACAGTAAATTAAAGTCCGAGAGACCAATGTCATCGTTCGGTGCGCTCCACTCAGACATCGTCTTAATTATTCTAATAAACATGTGTTTCACTTTATATGAGCTATATATTACAACACTATTAACTTGCATTTAGGATATGAAGGTACATTGCACATTCTTGAATGCTTCATCAAAAAATACAAACAAACAAACTGTAATGTGAATTTAACACCCCATTGTGACGATTGATTGGAAGCCTAACTTAGCTTAATGTACTAAACGAATTAGTTAATTCTCTTACCGGAGAGGTTTTTAGTACGATCACAAATATAGCAAGCCTCGGTAATGAACCTTAATTCAAACAATCTAGCAGGTTCTATCCAACAGAAGTCAAGCTTTCATGACTACTGAAAATTACGAGTTCGACCCTAAAAATACGTAGATGGATGAATAGATGTAAATGTGAAATTAAAATTACCAATTAAAAGTAACAAGTCACCTATTACTTGTTCTAGATGTTGAATCAATCAAGTCAACTTTATCCTATGTTGAATTGTCACAATAGTAAATAAAGCAGTAAATAACACAAGATTTGTTGATGGCGAAAATCTTTCAAATGATTAAAAACTCCGAGACCAAGTTATGACTTCCACTATCGACAATAAGAATTTACATTATGATCCAAGTTATAAAATCTACTAGACCTGCCGATCTAATTCCCGTCATCTCCAAGACCTATTGGAACGTGCTTCACTCACACCTGCTCCTAATCTTCTGGAATTTTCGATGGATCACCAAGAACACCTTGTTTTTTTTGTACTCTTCATGTACTTTTGGTCCAACCTCCTTCAATCTTCAGCAACCTCTGAAAGCTATTGAGAAAGTACCTTCCTGATTATATTTAGGAAGTCGGTGTTTTGAATTATTTGATTTTGATGTTTTCCCAACTTGTAGTTGATTGATCTCAAGATATAGAATTATTGGTTGATCTCAAAAAAATGTTATGATCAACTCACTCTTTCACAAAGTGGGGTTTGGGTATTTATAATATAGAGGTATTGGGGGTAGTATAGGAACTTGGGTTTCTCGAAAAACACTGTTGCTCGAGTGACAAGCGGGTGACAATGATTCTGTTTTGGACGCTCGAGTATTAGTTTGGCGACATGCTAGCATAATTCTACGACTCTTCCTCCACGTTTCATACTCAAATCCAAAGACTTCGAGTTCATCTATAAAACATCCCAAAAAACTCATTGACTTTTACAACTCTTTTATAATAATTATTTTTTCTGAAAAATAGCCAATACAACTTAAAACCTAACTACAATTAAAATAGCCTAAATCTTGCACTTGAAAGTTGCACATTACAATAAGCAAACAAGTGTGAAGTTCATATCCAACACCAACTACTCTTAACCAAAAATGAATTGGTCAGGATTTAGGGTGCCCATCGTGTGTAAACTACTAAACTCCCACATTAGATGACAAACCTAATGTATCCATTAAGCC
>CAIGRN010007577.1:0-10596 GCA_903798345.1 Fraxinus anomala | reverse complement strand
TAATGTTCAGTATTATCAATATGTCAAATGTTTAAAAGTAAAAAATGAATCAATATATTTAATTACAAATTACTCTTTTTTTTATAGAATCTTATAAATTTTAATTACAATTTGATCTTTTAAAAAAAATGGATGAAAAGAAGAGAGGAAAATGTTATAAGAATTTTTTTTTATTGTAGTTCGATTTTTTCATACAAAATAGGGAGAAATGATGAATACACCACAAGTCTTAGCGTCATTTAAGAAGATAAAAAATATTTAAATTTACGAGGTAACAAACAAATTTTGTGATGGTACATAAATAAAATGATATAATCTCCTATTTGAAAGTCATTAAAAAGAGTTTTTTTTTTTTGAAAAAAAAATGAATTTTAAACTATGGAATTTTTGAAAAATATATGATTACTCTACTGGCCTTCTAGCACCTTTAAACTTTCTTTTCTTGTATATTTTTTTGGGCCTTGCATTTACTTGTACTCCTTATCAACAAACACCCGGAGTGAAGCCCACATAAGTTCGACGGATGGAGGCCTTCAAATAAGATCCGACACCATAGGTGAAAACGTGTTCAATTCTTGGAACAAAGTTGGGATAAATGTTCGAAAGAAGTGTCCTAGGAAACTTCCTCGTCAATCCCCAAATCAGCACATGATCCTTGAAGATCTTTGGGAATCAATCTCTGCAAGGAAACAAACTCGTTAAAAGGAATATATCATAGAAAACCAAACCTTGGCGGACCAATGGAAGTTGGGCACTCATGCACAAGTAAAGGTAAAATATACATGTTCTCAAAACTCTAGCCAAATCTTTGTCCATTCGTCTCTTCCACACCTAGTTCCCATATAACTTGTACCCTTAATTAACTTGATTATCAAAGTGTCAACGATACCGACCTTTTTTTTAGTCCGGTGATTTTCATGCTAACGATAAGCGTGGTATGAGATCTGTTGATAGCAAGACTCTTACGTATTTTTTAGGTTAACAATAATTCTCTTTGATTTATTAAATTTATTAATATAAGTTTGTTTAATAATTACAGACAAAAATCTAAGTTGGAAAGTCTTTCTTGGCAATACCATTGACAATGAAAGTTACTAAAACTTGAACCTTGCCATATGTGGAGCTTTAGGTAACTATCTCGTCTAAGAAGTTGAGCAAGTCTAATTCCAAAGTTTTCGTTGGCGGTCGAGCCAAGCCTACTTAAAAAGTTTTAGACCTATGTGATTGAATGTGACTTGCAATTTTCACTTAATTATAATCATTTTTTAATTCTAGAAATAGTTAACAAAATAAATTTCAAAAGAATAGGTCATAAATTACAGAGAAATTAATTTATGGAATATGTCAATTTCTGAGTCACCTCACGTATCTTCGTCTTGACCCATGACTTTGACATTTTCAAGTTCTTTTATTTCGGCTTATTTCCAGAGGGTCTTCTTCCAGTGAATACTTGACTTATTTACCAAGTAAAAAGTCTTGACACGAGCTTATTCGTGTACACGCAACTCCCTCGAACAAAACCTTAAATATTATGTGTACAGAATTTCAGTACGATGACTTGACTACAATTGTAATGTTGTTATTGAGTTGCGATGTTAAGAACTTATTATACGGTTTTGCAAGTCATGTTTATCGAATTATCGTGGGATCTTCTAGTTATATGTTTTTATTTCATTGATTAAGAAAAAGGTAAATGCATCTTCTTTGACTCGAAGCTGTGTGATTAGAACTTGTCGAAGTGAAATATAATCGTATTGTTGATCACATATTGCCTCGACATACATAATTATAATTATAAATTATGTTGTATTAATGTTATTAGTTTGAGAACTTATGCAATTAATTGTACTTCGTTTCGTATGTGAGAGAGGAATTGTGATTCAAGATTTAGATTAAGGGTACGTTGAATAAGATTTCTGCTTTTACTTCAGATTTTTGTAAAAGAACCATGAGAAAACTACTTTAGGTAAGATTTATTTAAAAACTTTTCTACCGAAACGAAGTAATTTAAAAAATTATTCAATCAAACATGTTCAATAACAACTTCTTCTCAGAAATAACTTTTTGACTTTTTTGTATGTTATAAAATAAAAAATCGACAAGATTAACGAAGAGAGAGATCATAAAATGTTTTCCATTCTAAAATTTAAATCGTTCCTCAAATTGGTTCGAGCACTTGTGTTTTTTAATAAGCATGTAAATCTTGAAAAATCTTATTTAGCCCATGTTTTGTTTAGCTAAAAATAATATATTTAATAATAAATATCTAGTATTTAAGCTTTTTTTTTTTTCTTCATGACATCTAGAAGTAGTTATAAAGTCACAATTTATGTTATTTTTAATAGGCATTACACAATTGTTTTGAAATTACATAGGACACGACAAAATGTTACAATTCATCTTCCAGAATACAATTATAGCTATTACCTCTCGTGTCCAAAATTTCTAATATCCAACGTTGGAGTTTACTTCTTTGCACGACTAGTTGGTTTATAAATAAATATTTTGAATCGAATGACCTGTGCAACTTAACTAAAAAATTATAAATAGTACTTCCATTATCGTTTTAATCCTAGTTTGACAATCATTATAATGAAATTTTTAGAAAATTGAGTTTTGAAGTAGTGATTTTTCATGGAATGTGTGGTTAAAAAGTGAGAAATTTTTTTAAATTTATGTGTAAAATATTTTATTACGAGAGTGATTAAAAATACGTTTTGAGGTAAAAAAATAATAATAATAAAAAATTATTATTTTAATAATTGTCAAACAGGGCTTATTATGAACGTGACAGAAGGTAGATCCGGTGTACCCTATTGTCAAAACGGGTGGGCCTAAGTATATGTGGGGGTTCACCCATCTGCAAATTGCTGGGCTGAAGAGTCAAAAAATTAGTACTAGTTTGTCACAGACTTGGACCAGACAGAAATTTGATGTTGATTTCTTCTACAAGATTGGTTGCAATCTTCCAGATGGCAAAAAAAGTCATAAAATGCAAAATTTTCTTCCCTTCATTCCACATAAGCAGTTTGGCCCTCATTTTTTCTTTTACTTATTTATAGTTATACACCACAAGTTCCAGATTCGCAACTTTTATTAACTTTTTAATCACACATTTCATGCACTTTTATCAAATCTAGAAAAAACCGAAAATGGGCTTCTTAGCATTAAATTTTGTAACGATATGCTTGCAATATAATTTGTGCACGTTTTCATGTCACACGCACGTTTCAACACGTACACCTTGTTTTCAAATTTGCATGTGTTTGTCGGTGTTTGTAATTGATTATAAGCTAATTAAACTCTATTTTTATCCTTATATTTCGTAGAACCACATTTTTACTTACTTTTTAACAATAAATCCCATTGGACCAATTGCTTAAATTATAAGCTTTGGCTAACATGCAAGAATAATACTATCTAATACAGTGGTAGTTTGCATCAGTATAGTTGATCTCAACTACTCAATGGAGTTGGTATATGAAATGTTTTGTTGAAGGGATCAACTATTAGGGCAATCACTGTGAGTGGTATTCACTTTCAAGAGTCATGAGCCAACACCTATACCATTTTTCTCAAAGAGCTAGGGGATGAGAAAAGGAAGAGGTGGAATTTTTTTCAACTATAACATTTATTGCAACATATACCACACTTAATATTACAAAAAATGTCAAGGAATTTGGCCCCCGGGGCACATCCAAGTTGGCAAAGGATGGGCATTGCTGGACTTACAACCCCAGTGTGGGGAGTTCGAATNCCACACTTAATATTACAAAAAATGTCAAGGAATTTGGCCCCCGGGGCACATCCAAGTTGGCAAAGGATGGGCATTGCTGGACTTACAACCCCAGTGTGGGGAGTTCGAATCCTGGATGGAGCAGTTGAGTGATATAATACTCATTTGTGGGTGGAGCAGTTTGGTGATGTAATATTCATGGAGGAAGGCTCCTTTGGGGTTGAGAGTATAAAGAGTGCACGGACCCTGGTCAACTTGGGCATATATCGCGATTTACTTCCGTCCATTACTGAGGGGCCGGTGATGGATGGTCCAAGACATAGTTTGGCGTAAACTGAGATACCTGGGTATCAAAAAAAAAAAAAAAGATTGTCAAGGAATCCAATAAGGGGGTGGAAGCACATCCTCCACCCAATATCAATATGTCAAAGCAGCTTTCAACCTTATTAAATGAACATTAAATTCTTGAATTTAATTGACCCTCTTATTTAATGATATAAGTGTTATTATTTAGACTAAGCCTCCGTTTTGATACCCATTTCACATCCTAAAAATGCATTTTCATGTCACATCGTATGGGTCCGCTACAGTGTTTTTTGTCAAATGAATTTTGGGGAAAATGACATCTATGCCCTCATCTCATGGAATTCAAACTGTTGCCAAAAATAAAATGAAACGCGTGTTTGCATTGATGGAGGGGTAGAATGGAGAAATGTGTGCTTGCATTGTCAAATTGTTCACAGTGTTTTGTCAGAAAAGTTACTACTCCAACGCTCCTTTTTTTCTACAACTGAGGAAAAAATGTTCCCGAAACACGGGCTAAAGTTAAAACTACTGTGCTAAACAACAAATATATTAAAAAAAAAAAATTTCTCAAGCATAGCTTCTCTCCAACAATTTAAAAGAATTTCCCCTAAAAATAAAAATAAAATAATTATAGTGGGAAAAAAAATCAAAAGGCTTAAGCAGATTTCACTTAGAAAAGGTAATTAAGAATAGGAAAGTCAAACTTTGACATATCATTTATTAATTTTGACTTCTTCTCATCTCTATTTTAAGAAAAAATAAAAAATCCTTTTCTTGTAAGTAACAAATTGATGACACGCTCTCTTGGTAAAATTTGTGGTGCGGCTTCTGGAAGGCCATATATATATATATATATATATATATATGGTAGACATGTATTATTTTTTTGGAGAAAAATTAAAAAATATTTTTAAGTAGTTAGTGCGAAGAAATTTGAGAAAACCAAAATTGAGCATATTTGACTAAGCTTAAAAAGTTTATTCGACTGTCAAACATTTATCTAGACATTATCTGCTTACTACGGCATGCTACGCTTAAGTCAATAATCGGAAATTGGGGGTAAGAAAAATAAATAGATAGAGTTTTAACTAGTTTTTCAAATATTATTAAAAATTGATTTGTCTATATATAGCATATATGAATTTAGAGGTATTAGTGACTTTTCGACTACTGCACTTGGTTGATTTGTCCTATAACCAATGAGTCGTCGATCATATTGAAATCATATATTTGATTTCATGCCGTTTGTAGTTGTTACTGTGTAGTTAAAGTGGCCTCCCAGTTAGCTATTATAAGAACATCTAGTTCATCCCTTTATATTATCTGATAAGGGTCACGTATGGCAGGCCCTACGAGTAACAATATGTATTCTCTTTTCGAAGAAAGTTAAAAGTATTTTCTAGTCGGAAAGTTGGGTAAATAATGATATTCATGTTCTAGCAAACGATAATGAGCATATTTCACTAAGCTTAAAAGGGTTACTTTTAAGAATAAGTAACTTTTTACTTATAACTAATAAATCAACATAGCTAACTGTTCAATTTATTAATCTGAAAAATAAAGCAAATGCTTTGAATTAGGAAAGTCTTGAACTTTTGGAGTTTGACTATCCCAACAATCTAATTATACTCATCGTTAATCAACAATGTAATTTGTAATTTAGTTGGACAATTCAACCAACAGATCCTACTATGTTTTATAATTATTTTTACAATTAAATGTCAAATCATCGATAATTAATCACGTTCAAAGATGAAATTTTATTTAATTGTTGTTATGTTTTCACTTAAATCAACATATGGACGAAAGCCTATTTACCGATAAAGGTATTACGTCATGTCATGTCATCTAATCATCTGAGAGATTATTTGACAAAGCTTTTGATAAAAAAATTTAGTAGAATTTAATAAAATTCATGTGTTACTGAAAGTTAATAAAAGTAGTCGATCATATGAAATATATAATTAAAATTAAAATTTTACCAGTTAAAAAATAGACACGCTTTGTTTTGCTTTAATTTTCTATAATTTTTATCATATCACATTGATTGTTCACAACCTATTTTTCAAGTAACAATTTGGTCCCCCTGACTTTTAGAAAAGAGCAATTTAATCCTCGACCTTTCGTTGAGTTGAACAGACGGTCCTCAATGGTGACCAAAAATCTTAGTGTGATCTTCATTTTCTTAATTGTATGAAATTGTGTAACTTTCCAACTTGGGTAACCGTGAGACCAATAATACAATTTTTTTCTCGAAATGATCAGCTAATGGAAGACTGAAGACTGCTTCAAGTTCAAAAATCTCAGGACTTGGGGCCCACAAGCGACAAGTCAATACTCATGACTTGACCAAATATGCACTGCAAATTTCTTCCAACCCAGATTTCGTCACCTTTATATGAATATCAAGAAGGTTCCTCTATTTTCATATTTAACCTAGCTAGCCTGTTCCCACAGGAGAAGGAACCATGGAAGTGGAAAATATCAGTAGCGTGATCAATAATAAAGAGGAAGAAGATGATGTTCCACTTCCGGGGTTCAGGTTTCATCCAACCGATGAAGAACTTGTGGGGTTTTATCTTAAAAGGAAGGTCGAAAAGAGACAGATCAATATTGAGATTATAAAACAGGCTGATATCTACAAATATGATCCATGGGATCTTCCAAGTATGTCATGATTTCTCTCATGTTTTATTCTTTAAGATCTGTCGATTTTCTGTCATCTTTTGCTCAAAATTGTTGTGAATATTATTGTTCATCAGCTTACAGAAGTAGATTCTGGTCAAGGTTGAAATATAATTTTTTTTTCTTGATACATAGTGGTTCTAATTTAGTTTTCTGGGTATGCAGAAGGTAGTAATGTAGGAGAAAAGGAGTGGTACTTCTTTTGCAAAAGAGGAAGAAAATACAGAAACAGCATAAGACCTAACAGAGTGACAGATTCTGGATTCTGGAAAGCCACTGGTATTGATAGACCAATTTATTCTTCGATTGGAGAATGCATTGGACTAAAGAAATCCCTTGTCTACTATCGTGGAAGTGCCGGAAAAGGCACCAAGACTGATTGGATGATGCACGAGTTTCGCCTTCCCCCCAGTGATGATAAAGGCAACAAACATATCGAACCCAAAAGCCTTGCTGATCAAGAAGCTGTAAGTAATTTAAAACTCCAATCCTTTTACTCTATTAATCATTAATTTGTGGAGAGTTAGTGGTTTTTTTGAGAACAGTGATGGAATCAAAGGCCTGAATTTCTCCACACAAGCATATATATATATATATGAAAAATTGAGTGATCCACTATGTTCACTTACCTCTTTAGGGTTTACTATTGTACATATATGCGCTATCTAATTGTAGGATTTCGTAGCTTGCATAATTATAAATTACGGGTCAAGAATTCTTACTTGAAATGATGAATTCCAAGATTTTTGTGTGATTGAATCATTTTGCTTTCTAAGCATCAAATTCTGCATTTTCTAACACTACAATGATTCTAATCTTGATCACAATATCTATAATTGCCTCAGATTATAATCCACAACCTAAGTGCCTAATTTTGTGAGTTTCTATGCCAAAAAAATGATTTTAGGGCCTTTCCAATTTAGGTGCGATTTTCCATATGAATTTCACCATATTATTTTGCCAATCTTTTCCTCTCATCATACAATTCTAAGTTAGGGGAGTCATTTCAAAATTATTGAAATTGATGGAAGTTGAGGAAGTTATGTGTTTGAATTTTATTGAAACTATTCCCTCCAGTTCACTTTAATAACTTGTGAGTAGAATCACCCAATATGGACGATCCACGATCCGTATTTTCCAACACTAATACTGGGTCGGTCTCGGATCAAAGAATGAATGAACATTAATATGATTAGGCTCCACGTAGTATTGTAGAGATATATTGAATCTTTATTCATAAAATTGGGTGAAAAATTATTCTTCAATTCTTGAGTTGCTGCTTAACAGGAAGTTTGGACTCTGTGTCGAATTTTAAAGCGGAATGTTTCCTATAAGAAGTGCAGACCAGACTGGAGAGAAGTCTGTGCCAAGAGGAATATCAGTATTAATCCAGTTGATGCAAGCTCCAAAACATGCAGCTTGGAGTCTGATCATAATAACAACAGTTATATTAGTTTCGAGGCTCCAATATTTCGACAAAATGAGAAGAAACCCTGTCCTTATTTTGGTGATAATATTGGAAACCAACAATATTTAGGCCATTTCAGCTCAGCTTCTCAGGTACCACCTGCTGCATCATCCTTCTCCAGCTCTGTGTGTTCAGACTTTTCCGACCTTTTAAAACATGCAGATTGGGAGGACCTTAGATCGATTGTGGATTGTGCTGCTACTCCTTTCTATTTGTAGAACTTTTATGTCATAAGTATATGGGTTAATTTGTATCAGTGACTTTATTTACCTGATATAGCATTTGGAGAACATATCTCTGTATGTGGGATTTTTACTTTTCAATAATGTATAGGTTTATTTCTATATGCCAGTGTTTTTAGGGTTATATTTGGGGTTCTTAATTCTTAGGAATTAGGATTTTCTAAGTGTTTTTAGGGTTCTTAATTCTTAGGAATTAGGATTTTCTGAGTTCTTCTGAACAATTGATACATGATTGTAAATATTATAGGCTTGCTTCCCATGAGACTTAAGAACCTGTTTAGTTGCTTAAGTTAGTTGTTTTGCTAAATATAAATTTCAAAGTTACTTATTTTACTACAAAAAATAACTTTCTAGAAAATATTTACTTCCAGAAATCACTATGTCGCCTCCACCCAAACCACCAAAGAGAATTATTCAACCATTTTCAGGTCATAGGAGAACCATTGGGGATAAATTATACATTGCATACTCATCAGGGGTATTTAAAATATAAACAATAAATCTGTTTTTATCCACACATTTTGTAGAATCCGCTTATTCATCATTCATTTTTATATGTTATAGGGGAATTTACAAAAAATGGCAAATTCTATGCTTGTCAATTGAAAAGTGTCTAATTTTAATAAATCTTGCAAAAATGACCAAATTTGGTACCAAATTCTCTATTGTACTCTCAATGAAAAATGAAACAATTTTTTTTTTTTCAATTTGTCACGAATTTCGAAAAGAACAAGTAGTTTCTATGAAAAACTGCATTACTGTTAGCTAATACCTAATTGATTCATTTGCTTTTATTATTTATTAGGTATTGACCAAGAATTTAGGAAAAAATGAAGAAGATGAAATAGAAAAATCATTAATACTAAAAAATATTATATCCTTCCAATTCATAAGAAAGCATATAATTTCATTTCGAAAAATTTAATCTCATCCAAATTATCCAAATTTGCAGTTGATTAAGTTTTCCACAATTCTCGATAGAAGGTAATTTTTCTTTGAAATCTTGTTTTTATTGATAAGTTGTGCTTAACAGTTTTTATTCTTGACATTTCATGACGTTCTAGATATTTTAAAAGTTGTTATCGACATTTAGACTCTATTTACACTACAACAAAAATGATCATTTGCAATACTAAAAATGCAACATTTGTTAATTAAGTGTTGCTAAAATGGTTTATCGCAACATTTTAATAAGTAAATGTTGTCATTAGTTAACATAATTGAGTTTTGACAATATTTTTTAAATGCATGTTGCTAATGTCACCTTTTGTGACGTTTATTAAATGTTGCAAAAAGTTTCATTTTTTGCAACGTTTCTTGAATGTTGTTAAAATTTGATTTTACGGCAACGTTCAGTGAATGTTGCTAAAACTCATAATATTCAGCCTTTTGCAACGTTCACTAACTGTTGCAAAAAGTTTCACTTTTGCAACGTTTATTGAATGTTTCGAAAAATTTAATTTTTTGCAACTTTTATTGAACGTTGTTAAAATCTGATTTTACAGCAACGTTCACTAAATGTTGCTAAAACTCGTAATAAATAGCATTTTGCAACATTTACCAACTGTTACAACGAAGTTTCACTTTTGCAACGTTTATGAAATGTTGCGGAAAAAAATTTCATTTTTCGCAACGTTTATTGACTGATGTAAAAATGTCAATATTGTGAAAAATAGCCCACAACCCAACCAAAATTCACCAGGCCAAAAAAAAAAACAAAACAAAACCTATTTGACTTGCATTTTTCATCAAACCCTAACTTCGTGCACCCAATTTTTTACCCATCGTCTCTACGCCTCTTTCGGCGTGGCCATCATCGCGGCGACGATCTTCTCACCCTCAGTTGGATATCCTGAAAAATCAAGGCAAATTGAATCGATGATTATATCTTCGTTTCTTCATCTTGTTGCGATTTGCAGCGGCCTTTCTTCATCCTCCAGTGTTTACGGCTCTGCTAGTGGTGATTCTTGTGGCGGTGGCAGTTGGGGTCAAAAGGTTCAAGATTCAATTTTGTTCACTCGGATTATATCAATTGTAATTTACTTTTAAGCTTCAACGATGGTTTATGCATGATTCACTTACCCAGCACCATAGGAAAGAGTCGTGGAGCTACAGAGCCGAGAGAAATCACGGATTTTGTTGTCAAATTGAAAAATCTC
>CAIGRN010007575.1:0-12610 GCA_903798345.1 Fraxinus anomala | reverse complement strand
GAAAGAAAAGTGTTAAAAAATGCATTCGTTCAGCTGGTGCGGTGGAGGGTGAAGATACAATGCCTATGGATCCATCTATTATCGCATTCGACGATATGATTTCGCAGTATGTTAATAGGGTTACAAGCACTGGGGAAAAGATTGGAGGACATATTTTGGATATCTTGAGGATCGTCGAGGAGGCATTTTTTGCACGGAGGAGCTTCTCATTAAAATCAAGCGAAATCAGGTTAATTGTGGTTTTTTTCTGAATTGTATCCAATTTTAATTGTATCTTGTTTACATGGAGTAGTGTGCATTAAAATAATGAAAAATATTGTAACAATTAGCTCGACAAGTGAAAATTTCATTATTATTTTTAATGAATTATATTGTAACATACAATCAACCTGTTTAATGTCTTCTGTGCTTTTTGTTAGCATTTATATTTGAATTTTTTTTATTTTTGCAAAGAAGATGAAGTGGGGTGGGGGCACAAATGAAAAAAATTTGGATTTAATTTGTAAAAAATAAAAAATTTTGGTACTGAAATTGCAATTATTCCTTCTTAATTTTAGTATTTTTTATTGTTTTTAACGGCAAACTTGACGAATCTTGACCATAGGGGATTTTTCGCACAAAAAGTTTCAAAAAGGAGGGTTTTCTACGATTTTCACTAAATATGAGGTATAACGCAAATGAAAACGTTTCTAAAGGGGTCTTCTGTTATTATCTTGATAATAATAATATTTTTCTCGAAATATCAGATGTGATTAGTCAACACATAAAATCTATAAAGATTAGATTTTGCTATTCGTATAGCCCCTCACAATTAGGGAGGCCTACCCAATAAAAAAACTGTGGACCACCCCTTTGTGAGGGGCTTGCACACCTGTATTGACACCTCAATCAATAAGTAGCAAAATCCATAAAGATGATGATGTACATATGATTCTCAATTTTGTTCCTATTAAGTGGCTGTTTATGTGGACTATTCTGATCCTGGTCAAATTTGGAATTTTCATTGTTCAAACTTCAAATATCTAAGGAACGGATTCTATATTTTGATCATGTGCTTTCAAGAATGAGCATATTCTGTTCACTTCTATCACAACCCATCAAGATTTCATTATTTTCTGCCCAATTTTCATAGAATAGAAGTTTTTAATTATAAAAGAACGTTTATTCTTTTACACTACCAAGTCTTGCAAAATTGGTTTGAAACGATATGATATGCTCGTAATTTTATCCAATTCAACTTATAAAATATGTTTTAAAGTTAGGTAGAAAAGTGTTATTTTTATTCTTCTTATGTTAAAGGGTAAACAAACTTTTCAGTTGAATTCTTTATTAAACGATTCAACTAATTTTCTAAATAAAATTAAAACTTGAGATGCCGCGCAAGTTTATTTCATACAAGAGGCTGTATCAGTTCAATTTAAAACCCTTTTTTGCTACTTGTTCGATCCAATCCAATATTCTACTAAAATCGTGTAATTTACAAAAACTTAAAAGTGTCCACAATCGAATAAAAAATAAGGCCCAAATTTAATCTTATAAATGTCAACCTTTATAACATGACATTACATATTAAGTATCATTTTCATCTTTAATCGACTTGAAATTTTATTATTAATTCATTCTCGCAAAATGGTATCTCGCTTACTTTTTGAATAAATTAAATTGCTTATTTGAGCTCGTCTTAAAGTAAGGCAATCAATGTGAAAGTGTTAGAATCGATTCTATAATTGGAAGATGAGGTGTTAAATGAATAAGGTTAAAAATTATTGGACCATATTTGATGGTTCCACGGGGGAACAATCTCTATCTTTATTGACTTCAAACTATAAAAAGTACAAAAGAATATAATGCATGCCAGCATATGTTTATAAGGTACATGTCTTGTCTTATTACAATTCGTAATCATCGCACCACCTTAATATCATTGAGAAAAACTTTGTAATTTGTAACATACAATTATTGCTTATTGCTTATGTCCGGTAGTAAGGAAATACGAGTGTGAAGATATATGCTTTGTGCGCTTAAAAGTCTACTACAATGTAAAATTAATTTACTCGAGTCGAAAAAATTGGAAGTGCTAATAATTTTATCGGAGCTTTGTTCGAGTGAATCTAATTTGTGTATGAACTTGATCTTTTTATTCAGTTTTTTATGTAAATCGTACCACTTTTAGGTGAAGATTGGGAGTACGTAAATTAAAATTTAGTGATCATAGATCGTTAATGTTACGGTATGTGTTGATAATAAAGGAATAATAATTGTGGGTTTTTATGGAATATTTGAATAATAAGTATGTTTTACTAGTTTAAATTATAATTTATGCACTAACTAGATCAACGATTGAATTGTTTTATGAAACTTACTTTTTTAAATGAAGGCTCTTGATTTTTAAATTTGTAATTATTGTGCCTTTCTTTTTCTTATAGAAAATTATGTGGGTAATTAATATTTTAAAAAATAATTAAAGGTGGTTTTTAGTTAGTTAACATTAAAAACATGGATAGTTTAAGAAATTTAGTCTATCAAAGATGTTAATAAATTAATATATTGAAACTAATTTTAATCGAAATTATCGGGAATGAAATAAAAGATAAAAATAAATTATAAGTCCTAATATTATAAAGAAAGAACAAAAGTATTTCAATTTATTAGATGGTATCTTATAAAAAATAAAAAAATATCAAAAGAACAATTCCCGAAAACATACGACATTGCTATCGATAATCACCGACCTATTGCTCTAAATCATCTTCATTTGATTTTAATCAAAATCATCATCAGTCATAACATCGACAATAACAAACAACTTTTCATCGGTGCCATGATTTCGACTATAGTTAGAGTCCATCCCATGTGTGATTGAACTCTAAGTGGAGATTCTTGTCCATATCGGTAATCGCCAATTTATGAGTGTTGATGAGTATAATATTTTATATTTTCTTTTTGTTCAATCTTTGCCTAAGCATGCAAGCCACATAGTGTCAAATTAGCACGTCTGGATGCTTGGCCATTTTTTGAGACTGGAACACTAACACAATTAAATATTATTGGTGACCGAAGAGCTTTACACAAAGGAATGATATAGTAAAATGAAAGTCGCAAATAGGATTATAGAAGGC
Source organism: Fraxinus anomala (assembly GCA_903798345.1). Classification (NCBI taxonomy): domain Eukaryota; kingdom Viridiplantae; phylum Streptophyta; class Magnoliopsida; order Lamiales; family Oleaceae; genus Fraxinus; species Fraxinus anomala. The sequence goes on along the minus strand of CAIGRN010007575.1, from coordinate 9,491 downwards.
AAGCACTAACTTTCAAACACTCAAAACATTGACAAATGAAATGTAGCAAAAAAGTGAACCTTTTTCATGCGATGCGCCACAGCGTTGTTTAATCAAAAGGCACAATAAATCACAAAGTTGCTGTCACCAAGTAGACTAAAGAACTTATGACTAATGCACACTATCCTAAAAATGCAAACCCAAATTTGCCTTTCCAACTCACTAACAAAACCAAACCAAATTTAATAATGTCTACTTTTTGAGGAAGCTTATCCATTAGCTTTTCCATGTAAATCTTTCTTTATCCAACATAAAATCTTCTGATTGTTCAAATGTTTCTTCTTTGTTTCAACATGGGCACTGTACTAAGTTTTTTTATTTTTTCTATTATGGTTCGTGCAAACACACAAAAATATTGGGCATGAAGGGTGAATGGAAAGAAATTAACTAGAAAAATTAAACACCCAGTTGCCAAAATAAAAGAATAGGACGCACTAGCACAAATTTAATAGTTGGAAACCTCCAATATAATTTTGCCATGGAACTCCATCGATTAACCTCAATCTTATCAAAAATAAATGTCACTTCGGAAAGTTAACGTTAGCCGTATATTACCCCTTAAGGCAATGTGCTACAATGTCATTGTCCAAATAATTGCAAAATAATCGCATAATCTCCAACCCAGAAGACACACAACCCATGTGCAATCACATATCAGCCAGCTAGCTACTATGCACAATATAAGCAACGACTTCAATACCAGTAATCTTATGAGGAAAACAGTATAAATAGATAATTGTGGGGAAGGTGTTTGAAGAGAATGCTGAATGAACATAAATACTGAATTAAATCAAGATTGAAGGCAAAAATATAAATGACATCGAATTAATTGTCTTACATTCATGTTTTCTTTTCTTTCCCAATGTTAATTAATCCCCTCACAAGCTTGAAAGTCGATCCTATTCCACCAGCCAGCAATCTGCTTGCCTAAGTTCTTCCCCACCTCTTGCAAGTTAAACATCTTTTAACATCCAGTATTGAACTGAACTGAACTGAACTAAACTAGATAGAACCACACAGAAGATGAAAGTTTTAACTTATTTTTCATCATCAATAACTTATTTTTAACAGTTCAGTGTATCTTCTCATCATCTTTTTCTTCACATTTGTTGCAAGTTTCTTCCAACTGATCAAAACCTTCTTTTGGGATATCCAAAGCCCTCTTCTCTTGCTCTTCATCTTCAACCTCATTTCTTTTACTCTCTAGCAATTTCTTTGCTCGATTTTGTTCAGCCCTCGTCTTCAATGCCTCCAATAATTCTCGGACCGCCTTGTTCTTGTCTCGCCGGTTCTTAATCAGAACTTCACTGATATCGGCAGGCGTCATTTCAGCCTCTTCAATCACCCCCTCCAATTCCTCCAGCATGGGCTTCTCTAAATCAGTATCCTCATACCCCAAATAATTCTTTAATAAAATCTTGAATGCAGAAAAAGAACAATAACTCATGTTTATGTGCATGTCCATTCTCCCACTTCTCAGCAATGCAGGATCAAGCTTCTCAATATGGTTTGTAGTGAACACAAAAATCTTCTCACTCCCACAGCAAGACCACAATCCATCTGTAAAATTCAGCAGCCCCGAGAGCGTTATCGTACTGCCACCATCTTCTCCATTAGCCCCAGGCGGGGCCGGGGATGCAGCATCATGGTTATTTTTCCGGCCACCGGAACTAGCACTCCCACCACCATTCTTTTTCCTATTAGTTAAATTGATTGAACAATCTATATCCTCAATAACAATAATAGATTTCGAGCTAGTTTTCATAAGTAACTTCCGTAACTCAGAATTTGTATTCACTTCAGTCAATTCAAGATCATAAATATCATACCCAAGATAATTAGCCATGGCTGCAATCATGCTGGATTTTCCAGTTCCGGGTGGGCCATATAACAAATACCCTCGCTTCCAAGCCCTCCCAGTTCTCTGATAAAATGACTCTCCATTTGCAAAATCCAAGAGATCAGCCATAATCTCAGCCTTTTTCACAGGATCCATAGCTAAAGTCTCGAAAGTACTGGGATGCTTAAAGGGTACGGATTCCCATGGATGCCCTCGAGAGTCCAAGGAGCCACCACGTGAATTTGTGTAAAGCAAACGGTCCTGATTTTTCCTACGTATTTCATTAGCCTTTTCCATAACAAAATCAAGATAAGAACCCAAAACCACCTGTCTGTTTTTCTTCTTCACTTTGAGAATGAACCCTCGTTTTTCTTCAGGTAGTGGTCGCCAAGAAAATGTTTGGGATTGTCTTTGAGTGACGACGTGTTCCCATTCAACGGTTACGCCATTATAGGTATCGACGAGGCGGTCATTGTTGGAGAGGCCGTAGGTGATGGTGCTGGAATTGAGTCCGCGCGTGAGGCTCAGGCGGGTGCCGGTGATGGAGGCGGAGCTGCTGAGATAGAATTGGACGGCGTTGTAGAGTTCGTTAGTGTTGACGCCATCGATCTCGGTGATGTCGTAGTAGCAGTAGGAGGAGAACCAGTTGTGGAGGCGATGGAGGAATTTCAGGGAAGCATACCGGAGCTCCGGCGGGAAGACTGTGTGCAGAAGGCTTTGGCAAAAAGCCCACACCCCCATCATTGATGCCATGGTTGTCCAAATCTCCTTCATTTTCGAAGCTCAGGATTTTGCTTAAAGAATGAAATATTCAAAGAGAGAGATGAATTTCTAGGTTTAAATGAAAATTGAGAGAGAGAGAGAGTGTGTGATGGATTATGTAAGTCTTGAGAAAAAACTGTAATCTCGTAAGAGAGAGTTAGGGAACGAGAAGTCGGTATTTAAAATCAATGGGAACATGTGAAAAATGGAGTTGGAGAGTAGGTGGGGTGGCGTAGGGCAGGGTGGAGGAATAAAGGGAAAATAAAAGATAGTGTAAAGGTTAAAAATGTGTCGGATGGGTATACACGTTCATTTTAATCGCGATACTTTAAAGAACTGCTCTAATCACAAAACTTTCGACACTAAGCGGGTCCGTCCACCTGCTCCATCTCTCTCTTGACCGTTCAACATTTGAAGGGGCAATGGGACTTAAATGGTTCAAAGTTCAGAACAATAATTTGACTGCCAATCGAATCTGTCCACCCATTCTACATGTAAATATGTATGATGACTTGAATAGAACAGAATCGTACTGCTTTTGAAAAAAAAAAAAAAACCAAAAAGGATTTTGGGAAAAATGTGGGAGTCAGAAATGGGGCCGGGAGTTGGGTTGTAAGAAATGGAATTTAGCGTTATGCGGTAGGTGGATTTTCTGAATCATTTTGTTAGTACGATACGTATTGGACAAATTCAAAGCCTGCTGCCTGCCAGATTGTGAAAGTAATAGACCCTCTCCCCATTATATCGTCAAAAGAACAATGTTATATGTACAACACTTGAAATTACGACAATCTCTCACAATTGAGGTGGAGCCCGATATATGTTGTACAAAAAGATTTATTCATCATCAAAATCTCTGCAAAAGGAACTTGTGAATCACTTCCTGCCGACTCCGTATTAATCACAAGGCTAATACTTTTAAACCATTATTGATTTAGGTGAGAGACATAATAATTAAATGTAATAATTGGTATTTTAGCTTTTTTCTAATACTAAATAACATTATTCTAATCACAATTATTCATTTAAAAGTTGCCAACAACTCCAATTCACGAGAAAATATATGAAATCAGCTAAAAAGATTGGGGAAAGTATACATGGAAGAGGAAGACTAAATGGGTGGAACGAGTCAGTGCAACTCAACAACGCATTTCTTGTTGCTTAAGCTGACTCACGAGTCAAACGAGCTAGCTTGTTTGTTGGCTCGCGTATGAGCTATCTCTTCAATTATTTGAGAGTCAACTTGTTATTTCAAGTGAACAACACAATTTTTAAATAAATGTTTTCGAATGGTGAGCAAGTTGGACAACATTTCGATTAAGCGAGTCGACTTAAATCGACTGTAGGCGAGAGTCTCAAATCGATTCATTTAACACCTTAATTAAGTCTGATAAAATAGTTTTAAACAAATACTAAGATTGTATTATAACCCGGTTCACCGACAAGCTAGGCCGAGCCTCATTCTTATTCTTAGGGACAAGATAATTAATCACGAGTAGCTTTGTATTTCGTCCACCATTCTTACTCCTATTTCTTGATTATCAAATTAGAATTCTTAGAGGAAATAAGACATTATTGACATGGATTTCTAGAGCGTAATAACTAATAATAATGAAAAGAAGAGAAGGAAATGTCGGGAAAATGTTTGTATTTAATACTTGTTTGGCGTGGTTTTTAAATGTTTATAAATTATAAATCTTATTAATAAGTTGTGCATGTTTGTGGATAAAAAAATATAATTGAATAATTTTTTTAAAAATAAACCTTAACAAACAAACTTCCTTGCTTGAAACATGTTTAAATTATAAATACTTTGATTCATTCACCATGTATTTTTATTTATTTAAATAATTTTACGAAGACTTGTTGCTAGGCCAAATAGATTCTTGTTCAACTACAATATTTAGATGCTAAAATTGGTAACTTGACATTGGTATATACTCGTGCCTTTTGAGTTGTTTCTAAAATTACTATTTAATGATCACCATGGCAGTTTCAGTTGCTTGGTGCAGTAGAGAAAATATTGAAAATTAGGTCAAGTGCAAAATAAATTATGTTTCTGACCCAAAATCTTTCTTGATTCCCTCAGCCATAAAAACTGGCTAATTAATTACGCATTTAAATTTAAATAAAATAAAATTGTCAATTATGATGAGCTGTGTGCAGCTGCAAATGTGCTGTCTTCTTATCCTCTTTCAAACCTTGTTTTAAGGATATATTAATTTTGAATTTTTATCTCTTGTACTGGTTCAACAACAGTTATATTTTTCATTTTTATTATATAATAATGAGAATCAAACGGAACCTAAGATTTTTTTGACGTGGTTTTTAAAAATTAAAAATTATTTTTGAATATTCAAAGAACAAGAAAAAAAAAAAAAAGCAGAAAGTGACAAAACAGTTCCTAAAATGGATTATTCCTGTTGAACAGGGCTTAAGTGGCCCTGTTCGTGTAGAGGGCTCTCCTAAAAATGATAAGATTAGTATTGATGATGATTATGCTGCTACTGTACTTTATCATGGAGTTGTCTGATCGCGTGGCATCATATGGATTACACTGCCAACGTGTCAAATTCTGCGTCTGACAATTTCTTAATTTAGTCCCCTGTAAAATAAAGTTTTAAATGGTAGTTTTTTAAAAAAATATATGTTCAAAAAAGAGAGGAAAAATTAGATTTACATACAAAATATTTTATTATAAATTATGCTATTTATACATCCGAAATTGATATCCCGAATGACCCTCCATACATGGGGTCCATAATTATTTTATTCAGGGCCAGTGGATTGTCACCCTAAATGTACAAATATCATTATTATTTTATTATTTGAATGTGATCGAAAATGAGTATATAAAACTTTTTAAATTTCAAATAATGATAGTCAATCATAGACTTAAAATTTAGCAGAAGGATAATTTTCGTCATTTTTTATTGAATGTGTTTATTATTTAACTCATGTTTAACAACCATTAAAATAATTTTTTCTTGAAATTCTTTTTCGGCAACACATTCTGACAATAAAATATGCACATAAATTTAAAAAAAAAAATTCTTAAACTCATTTTCAATCATATATTCAAACAGTAAAAAATGCACGTAAACTGAAAAGAAATTCTTATTTTTTAATTATTTTAAAACTCATTTTCTCTAAAATACTCGTTTTAATGGTGGTAAAGAGGGACTTCGAGATTTTTTGCATTGTTTTTGTTTATTTCACGAATAAAGCTGCAGTAGGGGCGCCACTTATAGATGGGGGACCTGTGGGATATTTCACATGGAGTCCGCAATATACATATCTGGTCAGTGCCACGTCGATTAAACTTTCACTTGGCACGTGACATTTGACCGAAAGAGAAAATAGTTCTATCTATTATATTAAAATACATTCTTACACTCAAACATGCTAATAATTTGAATAATCGCTGATGAAGAATGTATGGTTAAAAAAATAAGGAAAATTTTCAAATTTTTATGTAATATTATTTTATTGAAGAACATATAATTAAAAAGAAGAGAAATATATTTTAAAAATACTGACTATCAAACAAGAGTTATATTAAACTCATGATTGATGGATTTTAACATAAGTCAGACTCAATAATTAATTTTATCGTGGGATTCATAATTTTTTAACTACACATTTTATCAACTTTTATCAAAATTTATTAATAATCCAATTTTCATCACTATCAAACAAGGACTAAGGGTCCGTTTGATTACAAGAGTGGAATTTGAATGGAAAGAAAATGAATTTTAAAGAATTTAATTGTTTAGAATTGTTTTCTTGGGAATTGTCAATTAATTGTGTTTGATTAGTATAATTTTCTATGTGAAAACTATTAAAATTTTGAATCTTTTTGTGTTCATTTGTCTTTGTTTTACTTGAAAATTGTCCATTAAAAAGATAAAATTTGTTACAATTGAAAATAAAATTTATTTTCATTACCAAAAATAATAATAAAAAAAAAGTAAACTGGAAAACCAAATCCCACCAAAAAAACCAAAAAAACGAGGAATTGGAACTGTGTGAGCCAAAGTCAAGAAAATTTAGTGTATCAAACATGCCTAAAGTGGAAGATTAAATTTATTTTTCATTTTCCGAACTTTTCAGTCAATCAAATATGGCCTAAATGTTCAACAATTTTACCATTCCTACTAGATATCACATGCTTATCACGTGATATTTTTCCATCAAATGGAGATATCCCACCCACAGTATTAATGGGTTGGAAAAACTCGACCACCACAAATAGAAGGTAAAGAACATAGTTTCCACACTTGTGAAATGACCCCTAAAGAAATCTACCATGTTATTTTGGACTATGCGCGCGGGCACATACATATAATTTTATTTGTTGATGACCAATTTGCTATATAGTGCAATACAAAATGGCATATTTTTTATGACGTTTTTCTATGATTTAATCCTACTTAAAATAAAGATTACTACAAAAATGAAGATCTAAAGAAACTCAATAATTCCTATAAAACTTAGTAGTTACGAAAGAATAAATTTCTACTATAGTTGCTATCGAATTTTTTAGTGAATTAGTACACATACAATGTTCAAGCATGGCGGCATGCATCTGCCGACCCCGTTGGGTTTTAAGGTTTAATCACAAACGATTAGTCAAGTTTACATCAATATTACAATAATCAAATCACATGTAGGACCTCTCAAATGGAAAAGGCCAACTTTTCAAAAATCCTCTCATGATTTCAAAGTGGAAAATGACATTTTATATAAAATAAATTCCTTAAAATATATATTTTATATATTAAGCTCATGTTTGATATAGATAAAAGTTGAAGTAATGTGCAGTTGACAAATTGTGGGTTCTATGAAATGTGTGATTTAAAATTTTAAGGGCACCAAACCACTAATTGTTACATACCACCCCCTTCGTCTCTCTAAAACCGTCAATGTATGTATTAACCAATTAACACTCTTTCAAGAGAGTGTTTAAATTATAATTTTAAGTAATAGGTATCACGTAATGTATGAATAAAATATGTAGCAATTATGAATCACACGAAATATGTGAATACAAATTATGTTCGATCAAAAGTAATTTATGGTTTAAACACCTTACAAACAAGTATGAAGTAACCCTGTTATTTATCTTCTATCATCGTTACCTCAATCATTTTAATATCCATTGAAATATATTAGTCTAATAAATGAATTCGGCCAATAAATTAAATTATAAAAATGGGATCAAACAAGTGCAAAATGATAAAAAGGGGGAAGAAGATAGACGCCATTGCCAAACTGCCAATCACTTGGACAAAAATTTGAACTTAACGTTGGTATTTGTTGTGTTTGGTCCCTCTCCAAAACAGAATCCTATCCTATGGGTTTAAAAATTAGGAGTAGAAAAATACAAGGAAAATATGGGACAAGTCCAGTTTATCTATAGTATCATTATAGTCGAAAATGTGTCAAAAGAATGACCACAAAACGTAAAGAATCACTTTCTTTGAAATCGACACTTGATACTCGACAGTGACAGACCAATGCAAGTTTTTTACAAACCAAAGTTTATGAAGTTGACAACAATAAAATAAAAAACAGTACGAACCAGACCGTGACAACACATATTCTCTGTGCTCGTGAACCATTTTGTACCCCTATTTTGAGCCGCGACGTGATAAGGAAAAAAATATATATTAAAGAAAATTTACTTTAAATGAAAAGAATAATATTATTTATCGATGAAAAATAAATGATGTAACAATTTATGTGAAATAATAAAATTGAACGGTTCAATTTTTATGAGAAAGAGGGGGAGGGGGAGGGGGAGAGGGGAGAGGAAAAAAAATATAAGAAATAATGGGTTGTCATATTACCGATGTTCCATTATCATGATGATAAATAATATTACCCCAATGAAAATGTTATATTTATTCAAATACTTTCTCTAAAAAGAATTCGAATGTAGATAAGTGCCATATGAACAGAAAATTATTGACCGGAGCTAATTACAATTTTTTCTTCTCTAAACAAGAAAAATAATAGTTGTTCATTTAACTTGTCTCGACTCTCTCACTATGTACATTACAAAGGTTCTTAATCAGCAAAACATTATCAAATGTACAAATTATACCGTTTACTCATTCTCTGAGTTCAGTTTATTCGTTAGTTACTTATGTAGGTAAGCTCGACAACATGACAGAAAATATCATCTGCAAACAATGGGTGCAAGAAATGTATCTTGGGGTAGGGATAGACACTATGTTGAGTACCCATTGTGCCCCTTGTAAAAAAGCCATGAATAGGCTCCATTGTTGCATCAGTCGATGGCCATGATAAGTAAACCGACAGATACGTACATGAGTAACACGGGGTAAAGTGCGAGCGCTTTCCTCCTTGGGTTGACAGCAGTACTCATGAATGGATATGCAGCCCAAGAGCTCCAAGCCAATGCCACAGTCACTACTACTATTTTAACTATCACATTGTCTTTCAGCATGAAGATTAAGGCACCGATGTCTAGAGGGAATAGACAGTAACCTAGAAGACTAAGGCTCTGGAAGAAGATAATATGACCACCCTGAAATATGAGAAAATGATGGTCAATTAGCGTAGTAGCATCAGCCATCAAATAAATAACTTTTGAGATTAATCTGTTTTCGACATAAAAATTCACATAGGTAGAAAAAAATTTGCATGTTCATTTTATGTGCGCAGCACAGGCACACAGGTTTTTTTTTTTTTGGGGGGGAGGGGGGGGGGGGGGGGTGTAATTGGGAAATGTGGGACTCGGGAGTATAGGTATTAAAGAAATCTAGTTTGACGTCTAGACCGTGTCCAACATAAGGCGATGTTCTTGATAACACAACCTAGT
>CAIGRN010007573.1:0-28520 GCA_903798345.1 Fraxinus anomala | reverse complement strand
TCACATTATCCAGTACTGAGGCTGAGTATGTGGCAATAGTTGAATCTGTAAAAGAGTGTATCTGGTTAAAGGGATTTTGGGAGAGTTAAATTTTTTACATGAGACACCTACAATTTTTACTGATAGTCAAAGTGCTTTACTTTTATACAAAAATCCTGCGTATCATGAAAGATCCAAACATATTGAGGTGAAGTACCATTTCATACGTGAAAAAAAATTGCATATGGTGAGATTATACTTGAAAAAATTCATACCGATGTGAATCCATCTAATATGGGAACCAAAATACTACATTTAAATAAATTTAGAATTTGTCTATTTTTATTGCATATTGATACGGTTAATCTTTTGCAGGTACATGGGTGATGAGGTAGGGTAAATTTCCCGTCCTATGCATTGTAGCAACTAGAGAGAGTGAGGGGTTTTCAGAACCAAGATGAAGATTGTGAATTGTGGTTCCTAAAACACGTTTTCATAAGTGGAATTACGTTTTTTAGGCTTGGACTGTCCATTTGGCATGTTGATATTGGTCCATTAGCTTTCATTTGAATATGTTTTTGTTTGGACTCACCTGGACCATTAGATCTCATCAATGACTGAGGATTGAATCTTAAAATACCCATTTGGATCATTGTACCGTCACTTGGTTTTTTTCCTTTCATCTGGTTCTTTATTTTATTTTATTTATTTTTTGCTATGTGGCTGAGACGATTCTTGCAGTATAGTCTTCGAGGGTTTCATTCGATTCTTGTGTAGTGATTAGCGTTCTGGTTGTGTAGTGATTGGTCAGGTTTGAGCCTTGATTATTGCGTGATTATAGTGGTTATGTACAGTGTTTTAGGTTGAAGTTGCTATTTGTAGTATAGATTGATTGAGAGATCCGGTTTGTGGATCGATGTTCATGTGATGTTTGGTTTTCAGTCTGAGTCTTGGTTGTACAAACTCTTATAGCTATCTCTTGAAGGTTCTTGCATAGTGATAGACTCGATTTACCTCTGAGCCCCCTAGATTAGGGTTGGCCGAATTGGGTGAACAATTTCTTGTGTTATTTGCATTCTGCTGTGTGAGTTCTTAAGCATAATTGGGTGTTTGTGCGTGGTATTTGATTGAAATAATACCAACACAGCGTTTTTCCAAAAAATGGCCACCAAATAGGGGTTGATTTTAAAAAAAAAAAGAAAACTAAAAATCAAATTTTGAGGTGAATCGTCTAGCATACATGCGCACTAGACGATTTTGGCTTTTTTAAACCATTTTTGTTTTTTTTTTTTTTTTACTTATAACCGAAGTAATTGTTAATTTAACAAGTTTGACCCAATTTCCAAAACATTGCATTCAGCTAATGAAAAATATACTGATAGTTCTATAATTATGTAAAGTCACATGTTGTGGGATCCTCCAATGAGTACTTTCCAAGTCTAATTGAAAGTGCATGTGTGTTAAATTGAGTAATTTAGACAGCTTCCTTGTATAGTACATTTGGTAGGTTGAGTTGGACCAAAATGAGTAATTATTTTTAGTAATTCTGTTCAGTTTATTATACATATGTTTGGAAGTAGGAAAAATGCAAAAAATATTTCTTTTCACACTGAACATACAATGAACTGCGCCCATGACCCATTCGGGGATGTCATATCTCGAGGACCAAATCCATCCTTCTTCGCAAGGATAAATCCCTATCTTAACGACATGAGTTGAACTTCTTTACGGACCTTGATACTTCAAATTTTAGTATTTTGTCATCCTTACTGTGGTCCATTCCCGACCTATGAGATGACCAAGAACACACATTCATCCGACCTCTTTATCTAGAGAGGAACCTACCATATCTCCTCCCAAATTGTGTACTTGACTCCTCAACCCATCCAAAAATAGACTTCTACTTGGCATTATTTTTATTTCAAGATCAATCCTTTTTCAATTGGGATACTGGCTTAGTAAGTAATGAAGTCGTAAAAGGAGACAACCTTGTATGCCTTTAGGCCGGCCCACAGACCAGTTTATCTTAGTCCTACTTGGTATAAACCATCTATATATTTGAGCATAATGGACCAATATTTTGGACAAAGGTATTTAACAAATAGTATTAACTCTTAGATTAATTTAACGATAACTTAACAAAACAAAACAAAACAATTTAAAAGAAGACAAAAACCGATAATCTTTTTCATGCCGCCACCGCCTCCTTAATCAAGGGAAGGGGAGAAAATCCTACTGAGTTATTAGTGAGGGAAATCACCCCAGGCAAACAAGGGGGAGCAACCCCCCCCTAAATTCCTGGTTAAGCCCCTAAATCTAGCGAATTAAGGGGATTATATATCCCCTGCTGCTGCAAATTCAGGGGATTTCTCCTCCTATTGGCGAGAGAAATGTCCATTGATTATCAAGGAGGCGGAGGCGTAGTGAAGATGATTTGTGTTTTTTTTTTAAAGTTAGATTTAAACCGTTAGATTAATTTGAAACAAGGGTTATGATCATTTGTCAATATCTTTATCAAAAATATTGGTCCATTGAACGCTCCCTATATGTGTGCGTATGTATATAGAGGCACCTTAGCCACATTTTAAACCTCACAGCTTTATTGCTTTACTTTTAGCCTTTTGTTTATATTCTCTCTCCATTTTTATTGACTTAAGTACCAGAGGAGCTTCTTAGCCTTTGTTTCAGATACTTAGAAGTGCTGTTTGTGATCACCTTAAGTCCGGATCCATGACTCGGTCTCTTGCCCAACATCTCCTCATTTCGGTACAATTTATTATAGCATCAAATGACTACGTCTATGGAGATTTTTACAAAAATCCATGGTGAACACGGGATCTAGAATCGTAACCACGTTCGAGAATGCTCTTGATGCTCAGAGGAAACAAGAAGACCCTCCTAATGATAAAAACAAGTTCTCTAAGGAACCTAGGAAGTTCTTCACGATTACTAGCAAACCCGTCAAGTTACTCTTCTAAACTGGACAGTACGTATGATATAATTGTTTGAGTACAAAGATTAGATCTTCACAAAATTGTGCATTGTTTTTGTAATAGTCCAACATCTGTGCCAAAATCATTATATCATAAGTACTATCTACTTTGGAAGGGTATCTGTCCTCATACCTCTCACAGTTTTCTGTCGTGTTTCCAGAATTCGAACCCAAAGCTTCTGCATTGTGAGAGACTTAAATTAAATTCTAGTACCAATTGAGTTCAAATCATAGAGACGCGATGTATAAGTGAACATATGCTTTTCCAAAGTGGACAATATGTAATAAGATAATGACTTAGGCACAAAAGTTGGATCATTAGATAAGCTCTCTCAGCTCATACGATATGGGATTGTGGAAATCCTACATCAGAATGCTTGACAAACAATGGCATACACTACAATTACTCCCTTTACACCCAAGGTCTTAGCCTATACCTTTCCATATAGATTCAAGTTTCCTCGTATCAAAGATTATGATGGCAAAATATACCCTATCAATCACCTTAAAACCTATAAATATTGCATAGATCTACAAGTCATCGGACCTTGTGATGTGCAAAGCCTTTCCGCAAATATTTACCAGAGTTGCCAGAAGTTAGTTCGAAACTCGAGTCAAAATCAATCTCAACTTTCTCTGACCTTACTATAAATTTGTCGCTTTCTTCTATAGTAGGAAATACATCAAGGAAAGTACAGCCTTGCTTATGCAATTGCGTCAAGGCATAACGAATGCTACACGTTGAGTTAATCACTATGTCGATTAGGATTCAACGGTAGTCATAAAAGATCCTAATTGCATGTCCACTGTAACCCCCTAAAATTTCATAAACCTGGAAGTGTTACCAAAATTCACTTTTCTTTGTATTAAAAGTGGGATGACAACATAATATTCTTTAAAAAAAATAACTGGAATATCCACAAATTTAAACTAAACATGAAAATTGTATCTTAAAGAAAATAACATAATTACTAATTAAATAATACGTCTTTGACAGAATTAAAATAATTAATAATTTGAAGGCAGAAAAAACTTAATGTTTTTATTTCTTCAATTCCTCTAACAGTCTGCATTATCATCCCATCACTATTCCAATTGATCCGAACTAACTTGTAAAATTTTGTAAGAGTGAATATTTAAAGATATCCAGTAATATTATTGCAGTTTTCATACACAATTATATAACAGTAAAATAAACACTTCATACCACTCTTCTCTTATGAAGTATATCGGTGACCAAACGAAACACTCATCTTAGGTCATTTTAAATTCTCGTAGGATCTCATATTTCTTAATAAAGAACTCGAAGATCCATTGGCAATTCATGCATAAATTTTTTAACATAAAAGTATAAAGAAATGAACCACTCGCCTTGATTTTGAAATGTTAAAAAGAATAAAATCTAGCACGTAAAAGATTTTACATTTTTCTATACTTTTTCCTCTCATTCTCTTTCTACCGTGGCTCTCTTTGGTAAAATAATGAGAATTCTTACAATATTTATAGTTGAAATTCTCAATTGAGTTTGTATGCAATTAAAATTTAAAAATGATGTAATATAAGGAATTTGAATAAGAATTGATTTCAAATAATAGAATTATGATTAGTATTAAACTTTATCGAATTAAGATTACAATTAAACTCTATCCAAATCACAAAAAGATTATACTTATCAAAATCAACATTTATCATCTCACACGTGTGGCTACCATAAAAACTCAAATCATAAACTAAGTTTAATTGGATTACAATTAACATTTTATCCTAATTAAAATATTAAAAATATAGTATATAAAACAAATAAAATTTTATTCTAAAATTTTAGGTGCGTTACATCCACGTATCCTTGCATATTGCACCTCCATCTAGATACAATTGAAGCGAAAGATGCCTCCATCATTGAAGCACCGCTTAGCAATGAAGCACGTAGGGCCATAGCACATGCCTAAAAATACAATTTAAGGCATCGACCATCAAAAGGTCCAGAGACCTTGGACTAAGCCTCAAATATAGACAAGAACATTGTGCGAATTCTAATACAATCAACACAGATTTCAATGCAACAAATTCCTGCGTGCAAACAAAAATTGCTTGACAAATGTTACAAACGCATAAAACTCAATCAAATCTAGAGAATTGGACATAATAGTGACTTCCAACACAATAATGAGATATTAACTCATAAAAATGATCCAAAAGCCCTTAAAAATCATCTATAAATAGGATAATTTGCACAAGCGAAAAAGGGGTTTAAAATCTAAGATCCAAAAATTCACTCTCTAAAAAGCCGTCTCGGATCAAGACAAATTAAGGATCACCCCTCATGAAAATTCTAACATTCTCCAATTGAAAGATACTTTCTGGCCAAAATCATGCCGAAAACTCCATCTTTCTTCTCTCTATAAATATTTTGGCTCCTAAACACAAACAAAAGAATCTCTCAGAGGGCAAAATCCAGTCAAATTTTCGGTTAAAACTCCGCCATTGGCTGAAGAAAATAATTTGAGTTATGAAGTCAACAACCTTTATCCTTTAATAGGGATAGAATTATTAAATAAGAATTTATAAGATCGACATTCCTATTTAAATCCAATCTTGCTAAATGCAAAACATTTTTAGTTTCTCAAAACTTCTAGTACACGAGTATAAAAATGGATTTTCTTTGTGAAGATTTTTTGACAACACTATAAATCATCAAACCTTTTTTTTCTAAGAGATACTACTCTAGCTTCAAAATTAAATGTTTTTAATTTTTGTTGTATATTCAATTAAATCAATTATCTTTACTGTACTCGACTCAAGTTAACATGTTATAGACTTTTTATTTTATTTTTTGGAAGGTACATTATAGAATTATATCACCACATTCAAATTGTACGAATGTATGTTTCACCTTTAGTTTTCTCGAGCGAGAAATACTAAATACTTAAATGACAATTTCCAAGAATAATATTTACAAAAATTAAGCATTATTTGTTTTTTTGACAGATAAATCTTTAGCATTAATAACTATTCTTATGACCCAAATGAGATTAGAAAATGTATAGTGGGCTGGGTCTAAAGCTATTTTTATGCAAAATGCTGTTATGGAATTTTGAATATAGCCCATTAATGTGTTCATAACTGATGGGCCTAATTTGTTACACACAAATATGGAAAAAACAAGTGGGTGAATTTTACACATTGATTTTTGTTAAGTATAATGTTCCTATTTGTTTCAACTAAAAAAAATGATTAAAATTTAAATCAAAATCACACATATCAAGAGATCCATAAGTTTCAACCACACATTTCATCAATTTTTTGTCAAATTATACAAAAATATGGTTTTTATCTAAACCAAATACGGGCATTGTAAAATTTTATGCAATATTTTTGACATGTATGTAATTTTTGGCAAGTTACGATACATGATTTATTATTATTATTATTATTATTATTATTATTATTAAAGCTATGTGGCCTTGTGCAAGCTAGGGGGCCAACTGACCCCTTGTGATAGGTGGGGAGAGAATTTTCTTAGCCTGTCATGTATAAGTAACACAATTCTTTTTTTTTTTTTTTAATGTGCAATAATATTTTGGCAAATTACACTGTATTTTCTTTTTTTTTTTTTAACTATAGATCTGTTTGATAAAGATTTTTTGAAAAAAGATTTTTTTTTAAAAAATGTGGTTAAAAAGTAGGTATTTATTATAGATCAAAGCGCAAAATAATTTTATTAGAAAAAATTGTGGTTGAAAATTCATTTAGGAAAAATGAATTTTAAAAATGTGTCAAACACATGTTATGATTGTAACTTACACTGTGGTTTAACCATGTTATAATCAGGGGTGAAGCCAGCACCAGACGAGCTCCTACGGTCGTTTGTGCTGGCTCCGTCAGAATTTTTTTCCCTATATTTGGGCAGCTGCTCGTACTAACCTAATTCCTTGATCCTCCACTGGTTATAATGTGAAATATTGTAGTTTGACCTAACTAATACCTAGAGGGAGGTGGATAAATGTTTTATGCGAAATTTAAATTTACCAATATTTAATGCAACAGTCATAGTAAATATTTAATCCAAATGAATTCACATGCAAATCTATACATAAATTAGTTAAGCGGTCAAAATTTGCAAAAAAGTAAATAACACGAACGAATTGATGAAGGAGAAAAACCCATTGTGCGATAAAAAAAAAACTCAAAGTCCAAACCAGTAGAATCCATTATAAACAAATTGACTTATAGAATTGGACTTCTCATTTTGATGGTCTGAGCTAAACTTGTCATCAGTGAGAGTCATGTCCAAGAATGAATTCGTTCTTCTCTAATCAGAACTTTGGTCACCTTCCTTGATTTTCAAAACTTTGACAGATATTTGGAAGTAGGCGATTTGGTATTTTGAGAATTTGGATTTTGATATTTTCAATGTGTGGTTGAAGGATCTCAATGTAAGGAATTGATGTAAGATCTCCAATAAATGAATTCTAGGAAGAATATAATGAGCAACCACACCTCTAGACGGAATATGACTTGGTTATATATGATAGCATGTGTTTGGGGTTGTTTTGGACTCAAAAAGTGTTTATAACACGAACTAAGGCTTTTCCCATAAGTAGTGGCGCTTGAGCAAAACCCCAACGTCATGCTAGTGCCGGGGTAATGCTCGAGTGTAATATCTAGAGCCAGGCTAGCTAAAACCTTTCTACTTTGGGCGCTCGAGCATTGTCTTGGCGTTGAGCTAACATTAATGTGTCAACTTTTCTCTTTATTCCATACTCGAACTCTAAAACTTCTAATTGACCTATATAACCTCTCTATTAACTCTTTGACTTTTATAACTCATTTATATCTTTAATTTTTCTAAAGAATCTCCAATTACAATAAACTTAACAAACCCCTCCTCCCTTGGCATTATGTAACAAAACTAAATATTACAAGTCAATGTAAAAAAACTAACTACCCAGAGCCACATTGAATCGATTGTAATTTGCTTTCCTTGTTAAACTCGTTTCCTGAAATCAACAATTCAAATATCAAGTGTAAAAACGAGTGAAACAGTTAAGGAGATATAACAATTGAGACATTAATAGTTATTCTACCTAGATTAAGATGCAATATCAATATTAATCAAAACACTAACATTAACATTAATATCACAAAATATCAAAATAAAGTAATTAAGTATAATATCAATAAATATCATATACCAAATAAATATAGCTTCATAATGTCATATGTCAAATAAATACAGCCTAGAATCCTAAATAAATAACTGTTACTCCAAAATATTATTTCTTTTTGTCATAAATGACAAAGGGATCTACCTAATCATCTAAGTCCTCAACATCACTATTTTTTGAATTTTTCGAAAATTAACAATTTTCATTATTTTTTAAATATAAAATCATGGCACGCAAACCAAAATCATGTGATAACTCTAAAAATGCAATTGTTCACTTGTATAGGCATAATCAATGAACGATAAGCTCTTCCCACAAACTTAATTCAAGTTTAAATGGAGTAAATTGTATAAGTGACTTATGTGTAAAAAGTGCTCATAATTCCTTATGAGCAAGACTCAAAACCTTAAATATGTGATAAAAGAACGGCTAAATAAATTACTGATGAAAGAGTATATTCCTCTATTAGTGAAAGTCAAACTTTATGCAACTAGAACCTTTTAAACAAAAAGCTCATATTTCAAGTATAGAAAATTCTCCCCTAACTTTGCTAATATATATATATATATATTCTTTTTTTTTTCACATCTTATGTATAAACTCTTCTTCAATAAGTAAACAAGATGACCCCTATAATGAGCTTTGGGTCGATGACTCTAAGTTAAATGATCATAGGGTTTCAAATTTTAAGAAACCCCTTCAAAATTAACTGCTCAAGTCAAACATGCTACAAAGAAGAATATAAGATGTATCAATTTTTATTCTAGGGAATATAATGGAGCTTAGGTCAACTAGTTAAAAGTCAAATCATGTTCAAGTTTGCCTCACCAACAGATAACTGCTATCCCAAATCTCACACACGCTATCAAGACTCATTTACAAGATCTTAGTGAGTACAACGTAGATGGTACATGAAATCTATACTAAGTACTCCACACAAAATGTAAACAAAGCAATGGAAACTATGCTACCGTTCATCAATTGTACTTATACTTGATCCTAATTAGCATATTCAAGTTAATCAAACAAAGAGCTATAGTTTCTAAAATCAATTTCTTCCTTTTTATTTTTTCGAAAAAATTGCAAACAAACCAAAAAGAGTATACAACAAATGAGATGTAAGCAAGAATAGATGGACACAATGAACTTGCACATGCATGCACCTATATACATATTCATTAAGGTACACAAACACTCTTACTTTCAAAATCATTGTGACCAGCTTCGAAATCTCTTAGATCGCCCTTCTTAACTCAAACTTTCCTAGATATAGATGTAATCCTAGTCAATTATATCATCATTTCGGTAAGTGGCTAATCTAATTAGCCAGGAAACTAATCTGACTTGGGATTTCCAGACTCCTATTCTACCAAACAGTTGGTAACGCCTAGGTCTAATGTGACCTAACTTACCACAATTGAAACATGTAAGAATAAGCCTATGACCAAAACTATGTGGTTCCTGATATTGATTTTTGGGTTGAATAATCCTAGGTTGTTCAATTGGCCTCTGTCTTTTGATACCCTTGTTCTTGGGTTCAGAATTTCCTGTACTCTTGGTCCCGAGACAAATGTGGTTTTGGAAGAGCTAGCGGCATAAGGATCAAAATCATTGTAACCCAAAAGTTCCCTATTCCCAACAGGCTTGTTTAAACCTAGGATGTAGTCAAGTTTCTTAGATCTACTCGAGAAAGTAAGACGTTAAGTATATGAGTTCTCAAGATCACTTATAAGAGTTTTAACATAAATCTCTAATGACTCTTTCACTAATCTCAACTCACTAAGACTTCTAGTGACTAGAGATGTCCCGATTTCTATTTCTACCTAAAAGTTTGTGACACCTAGGTCTGGTGTGACATAACTCAATACAATTGAAACATGTAGGAATAAACCTAGGACTAAAACTACATGGCTCCTAATATTGATTTCTGGGTTGTATAATCCTATGTTGTCCAATTGGCCTTTGTCATATGATACAATTGTTCTTGTGTTCAAGATTTCCTACTCTCTTGGTCTTGATAGTGGCTAAGACAAATGAAATTTTGGAAGAGCTAGTGGCATAAGGATCAGAATCATTATAACTCAGACCTCTCCTATTTCTAGTAGGTTTTTTAAACCTAGAACGTTGTCAAGTTTCTTAGATCCACTCGTGAAAGCAAGAAGTTGAGTATTTGAGTTCTTAAGATTGCTCGTAAGACTTTTAGCCTTAGTCTCTAAGGATTCTTTCACTAATCTCTAGTGGACTCCTCAAGGTCAGCTACAAATCTCCTTCTTTAAAGTTCTAGTTCATTTACTTTCTTAAGCATGCTCTATTAATCTTTTTCAACTTAAGACTCTTCTTAAACAATAGGTCATAAGCCTCATGAATATCTTGCTCATATTTAGAATCTTCCTCAGAGCACTCATTACATTCTAAGTCCTTAACCTTCTCATTCTTTATTAGATTCACTCCTAACAATAGAAGCAAATGCCATATAATTATGACCTTCAGAATTGGATTTCTCACTTTGATTGTCCGAGCTAGACTCGTCATCAGTGAGAGTCGAGTTCATAGATTTACCCATAATTTCTTATAAGTAGGGCACTCAGCTCTAATCTGACCAAATCTTGAACACTCATGACATCTGACCCATTGAGTTTTCTTCCTAGCAACTCTAGAGTCTTTCTTTTCTCGATATCGTTCCTAAATTTACTAGGGACACTTTTATATCTATATTGAAATTGCTAATTATTTCTAAAAGCCTTTTTGAATTTCTGAACAAAATAAGCTATCTTTTTGTCGTTAAGGGTCTCATGGTCGGAATTGTCAAAGTCCTCTTCCATGCTAGTGTTTAAGGCCATAGTCTTTTCTTTCTTACAATGAGATATGGTTAGCTCATAAGTTTGGAGGGATCCAACTAATTTTTCTAACTTAAACGTATCTAAATCGTTGCTCTCATCGATAGCTGTGAATTTATGTTTAAACCTCTCAGGTAAGGATCTAAGAAATTTTCTCACAATTTTCATTTCAGGAATTTGTTCATCTAGGTTGAAGCTAGAATTTACAATGTTGTTTAACTTTGCATATAATTCATCAAATGATTTTTCATCCTTTATTATAATATCTTCAAACCTAGTAGGTAACATCTGAAGATTACATGTCTTCACTATCTTAGTCCACTCATGTGTAGTTTCTAGAGCATCCCAAACTTCTTTCGTCGTCTCATACATAGACACTCTTTTGAACTCTTCGGGTGACACAACTATAAATAAGGCATGTAGCCCTTTACTAATCTAGTTACACTATACATGCCATCCTTAGTCCAAAGAGAAATATCAGTAGGGGTAACTACATTGCAACAGTTGTAGAAGAGGCCGTCCAACCTTTATCAACACATAACCATATTCTTTCATTCATAGATTTCAAGAAATCTCTCATCTTCACTTTCCAATAAGCATAATTACTTCCATCAAAATACAGAATCACAGAAAGAGATTGACTCGTCTAGATTAAGTTTGGGCTAGGAATCGAATTTAAGCTTTGATACCAATTGAATTATCGTAGTTCTACCTAACTAACACCTAGAAGGGGTGAATATGTATTTTATGCGGAATTTAAATTTACTAATATTTAATGCAACAAGTCATGGTAAATATTAAGCCAGATGAATTCACATGCAAATCTATACCTAGATAATCTATTAAGAAGGTTATAATTTAGAGAAAGTAAATAACACTAACGAATTGATGATGGTGAAAAACCCTTTGCGGGATTTAAAGACTCTGGGTCCAAGTCAATAGAATCCACTATAAACGAATTGACTTATAGATGGTCCAGACAAAACTATCCCTTAGTAGACTTCTTACCTTTGATATGTAATTGCCAAGGAACTCTCTGATTGCGTGCTCCAGCACCAGCTCCAGAACTTTGGAATCATCTATTTCATGTGGATTTTCAATAATGAACTTGTTCTTCTCCAACTGGCAGTCACCTTCTTTGATCTTCAGAACTCTGACAAATATCTAGAATTGGGTGGTTTAGTATTTTGAGAATTTAGATTTTGATGTTTTCAATGTGTGGTTGAAGGATCTCAATGTAAGAAAATGAGGTAAGATCTCCAACCGATGAATTCTAGGAAGAATATAATGATCAACCACACCTCTAGATAGAATATGACTTGAGTATATATAATAAAAGGTGTTTGGGGGTTGTTTATTACTGAAAAAGTGTTTAAAACGCGAACTAGGGCTTTTCTCGTAAGTAGCCGGCACTCGAGCAAAACCTCGAGCCTAACTAGCAAAAAACCTTTTTGCTTTGGGCGCTTGAGCATTGTCTTGGCATTGAGCTAGAATTTCTTATTACACATCACAAACCAATATGAATAATCCGAATTGGTAGCTGAAGATGATGATGAATTTAAGTGTAACCAAATACTAGGCTTGTTGTTGACTAATGGTGAAGATGATCAGTTTGATTTTCAATTTGTATTTTTCAATCCTTGAAAATATTAAATGTCTCATATTTGGTTTTTAATAAAAAAAACCGAAATTTCTCTTGAAAATTCATCAATGATCAACACATAGTATTTTAAACTAGACTAAGTAGTCACAAAAGCAGGCCTCTACAAATCTGCATCCAGGCATTCAAGTATTTGTTTAGATTTATGAATTCTAGGCAAAAAAGGCAACTTAACTTGTTTTCCAATCACATATTGTTCACAAGATACAAGTTCGCCAAGATTAGTTTTTCCAAAAACTCCTTGATTTTATAAAGCTTTTAAACTTTTCTTATTAATGTGGTCAAGTCTATCATGCCACAGTTTAGTAAGAGTAAATTTTTCATCTAAATAGCTAAAGTCAGGCCTAACAGGGGTTTTGCTTCAATGAAATAAAACCCACGTCTCTTTAAGGTATCTGTGATCAAATCATCACCCTTAAAGATTTTTATATATTCCTGACCTAATTTTATGTCAAACTTCATATCATCTAGCATGCTTAGAGATATTAAGTTTCTCTCTAGATGAGGTACATATCTAGTCCCCTTAAACAATAGAATATTTCCATTTTCAAGTAGCACTTTTATTGTTTATATTCTACTAACCTTACATGTTTTATCATTTCCCATTATAATTTGCCCTCCACTGAATTTTTCAAAGTCAATAAGCTAGTTCTTATTTGGACACATATGAAAAGAACAACTAGAATCAAGAACTTGATTTATTTTTTGTCCATATTAGCCAGGACTAAACCATCTTCAGGATTCACTTTATTGTAAGCTAGCAAAACATTTCCTTCATCAGTTTTCTTTTATTTTAATTCATCATGTCTGTTATAGCAGTCTTTTATGAAATGTCCCAATTTCCCACAATAGTAACATTTCTTACCTTTTACTTTATTCTCATCACGTCCTTTTTTTGTTTTACTGTCATTAGTATTCTTAGAGTGATAATTAGATTTACTATTGTTCTTGCTTTTATCTAACAAGGTCTCTCCACTGTGATTATCTTTGGCTTCAACTTAAGCTTAAGAATTCTATTTCTTAGGGCACTTATTATGATATTAGTAATGATTCCATCCCTATCATATTCTATAGCATTCTTAAGGTCTCCATGCTTGTCACTTATGGAGTTTAACAAGACTACGTCTAATTGACCTTTTGAAAGTTTTTCATCACAGTTAACTAAGTAAGGATCCATTTTAAAAGAAAAGAAATGTTTCAACAAATAGCATTTGTTTGAAATAGTTTTAGAGGCCTTGGGAATTTGAAATAAATCCAGTACATGTGTGTATATAGAAAATCTTGAAGAAGAAAACCTTGAAATATTAAAATGCGATCTATGGTCTTTTAATTTATCCTTGATATTACTATTGCATGTCATCTCGTAGTGCAAAAGAAAATTGATATAGTGAAATTCCTATGTACTATCTGTAATCTAGTATTACTCTTTTGTATAGTGCATAAATTGTTCCTTATTTATTGTGTCTAGTTCTCATATACTGTGTGTATGTCCCTGATTTTTTTCAACTTTATTTGACATCTTCCTTCTTTTTTATGGCTTCTGCTAAAATTCAATTGAGTTTATTTGATAGGAATGCAGATTTTAATATGCAGGGACAAAAGTTGAAAGTTGTGTTAATGCAATTGAAATGTGCTAGATCCTTAGACAATACTTGGCCTGCTAACATGATTCCTTCAAAGAGAACTGAACTTCAAAAGATTGCATGTAGTACTATTTTCTTCTGCTTGTCTGAAAATGTAATAAGAACCATTGATGAAACTAAAATTGCTAATGAGTTGTGGACAAAACTTCAGGATCAATATAAAAATGAGCATTTGGACCAAGATTAGTCTTCAGTAGGTTTGGTGTATAGAAAAACAAGGAAAACAACACAAGAAACCCTAACTACAAAATTAAAGTTGTAGAAAATTTAAAGATCTCACCAAATGAGTTTATAAACTCAATTTATTTTAAGTTTCCTCAAAACACACTACCCAAACTTCGAGATCCATCACAGATCTTCAAATTTCTTTGAAGATTTGGTATCTTGTATCACAAATCTAGGCTTTAATATCACTAAATACCCAGAAATAACAAGATACAAGATAATCTAAAAAACCCTAAAGTGTAGAGATGAAAAATGACAGAAACACGTGATTAGTTTCGTCATAAGCCTCAAATGTTCAGTGACCACTTCTAACACTTAATCCGTTGTCGAACTTCCATTAAAACTGAATAATGTTCGTTTGCACTATAATAGCCAAAACGGCGACCAAGATTATAAAATAGTTTACAAAGTACAAAGATCAAGCCATTGAAAACTCATCTTTAGATGAATATGCAAAAAATCGAGTTACTGTTCACCAAGAACCAACAAACCACACAAACACCTAAATATGAAAATTACAATACGAGGATCAAAATTTCCTCAACAAATTTCGCCAAGAAATAAACCCAAAATCAGATTAAAAATAGAAAATTTGAGTATCTCGAATGATATTTTCGAGAGTGGGAGAAGAACCCTAATTGAAAGGGTGTAAATCTTTCAAAGCCAAAAGCTAGAAGTGAATTGAATGGCGTAACAGAAGCAAATGAAGCATTTTAAACCTCAAAAGAATCGAGAAGCCAATCCAACATCCAGCAGTGAGCTACGTGTTAAGATCTGGTTAAAGGCACCCACTCATCTACATGTAAATATTTGAAAATCAATCATGCTACATGTACATCACATTTTGCATCATACCATGTGGCAACATGCTATTGGAAGGTTTAAAAAAATAAATAATTTCTTCACCAATCAAATCATGCCAACTTGGATACTGTCAAAAGTGATGTACACTTTTGATGTACAAATGGCTTAACTCTTTGAAAATTAACACGTCCAACTTGATTTCAGGCATTAGAATATCTGAAAATGTATAATTTTCTCCCAAAGTTATGACAATTGGTTTTATTATTATTATGTACACATTTTATGTTGACATTGTCGAACGATAAATTATAAATTTATGTTTTTTGCTAATTAAGTTAAAATACATGCTAAATGTGTTAATATTAGGCTCATTTTGTCAAATTTTTATGTTATTTTACACTAGTGCATCGAAATTTTAGGCTCTATTACAATTTAGTCATTTCTGTTAATTTCAATTTGTCTTATCAAGTTCAACTCTGATAGTTCAAGAATAACTAATCAAGAGGAGTGTGAATTGATTGTTAAAACTTTTTCGAAAAAATTAATTCAAGTTTAAGTAATTTAAAAATGAATAATTCAATCAAACAAAAATGCACAAATACGAAAACAATAAGTAAAAGGGAAGAAAGTGTGCAAACAATCTAATTATAGAGTTCGATCCAAACAATGATCTATATCCTCCATTACTAAGCTCTCCGTCACGAGTAAGATATTTTCACTATATTTGATTCACTTATGGTGTAATTCGAACACTTATAATACTTCTGATGACTTACAAATAAGAAGCACCGATCATTTTACAATATTGAGTTTACGGGACCTTAAAATGACAAATTTAAAGAAAATTGATTTTAGAATTTAAAATTTCTTTCTTAATAAATGATATGATCAAATTAAGTATAAAGAGAGAAATATGCTAACATTTCAATGAATAGCAATGAATGAAGTTTCAAGTGTTAGGTGAGAAAAACTTTCATGAGAATAATGATTTTCAAAAGTTGATTCAATTAAAAGTTTTTCAAATTAAATGACTTAATAAAGATAAATAAGATTTGTAATCAATATAATTTAGCTCAAGAATATCTCACTTTAATACTCTCAAAAGTGTTATATTGAATGCAAACTGATATGATATTTATAGCAATCAAAATGCCAAAAAATTCTGACTAATCGGACGACCAATCCGAACATCCGCACTTTGAATCGGACAACCAAACTAGCTGTTGTGTGTCCGAATTCAGAACGTTTAAAAAAGTGACTGTAGGACGAACCAGACGTCCACTTGAGCAGAACTTTCCCGAATATTTCTTTCTTAATTGTTTTGAAAAATGTAGGCTTTTGGATGACGTTTTCACTTTATTTTTCAAGGTAAATAACATTGTAAAAAGTTTAAATATCAAGTTGAAATTTTTATCTTTTGAAAAAAAAATTTATGCAAGCATTTTTATGAAATAATTTTTTTCGTGCATAAAATTTCGTTATTTGAGCTTTTAACGATTCATTGCTAAGGATTGAAACATTTTATCTTTACATATAAATCCGAAACATCTAAACTTGTGTTTGGCACCCATTATTTATTTTTAAAATTGTTCTCTTTCTTAATTATAACCATACGTCCTCAAAATAAAATAATAATACACACAAATATAAAAATTTTCATTACTTTTCAACAATACATTCTTCCATTAATCACTATTCCAAAATTTATAATATACCTAAAATGGGTGCCAAACACATGCTAAGTCTAATATCTTTGATATTTGACTGTTGAAGTTTTTTGTCTTCGAGTAATTTGACATGAATGCTCGGCTTCCATCTCGATTTTATTGATCGTCCAATGCGAGTCTTTTGATAGTGATCTTTTTATCTCCAATTGATCGACTTTGCAACAATAAATATGAAGACTCGAATTCAATTGTTAGAGATGAAAACTAGTTGTTTGTTATAATCAAAACATGAAGTCAATCATATGTCAACAAGCTCAATGTGTTTAATATGTAAAACTGGACGTTCAATATATTTTGATTTTGGTTACTAATTGTGCTACTCAGTCATGTGTTGCATTAGAGGAACTAGATTTTTGATGATTCTTTATGATACTCTAATTTGAAATATATAGTTCATACAACTTCTAAAATATATTTCTAGGATGTTGACCCCAAAGTTGGGATGAATAAATTTCTCTTATCCAACTAGAAAATTTCTTGCTAAAATTCACTAAATTTCTTACTCAAGCAAGAACAAGGAGATATATGATTATTTGAAATGAGAATGTATTCAAATTTTCATCTATTTCTGTGCTCTCAACTATATCTATTTATAGACTTCTAATGAGATCACGAGGGTAATTAAATCTTTATTTTAATGACATATGGCAATCTTTAATTAATGACATGTTACCTTTTCACATTTTATTCAACATGCCACATGTTCCTTTTCCATTGGCCATGAAATCTTGTTTAATAGGTTTATCATTCTTAATCATGTGTGCTTCAATAATAACTTTCACCGATGTGAAATAACTTGTGAAAATAAAAGTCTTTTTACTTGTTTAATAATTTTGTGTTCGCATGTCTCGCGTGCTCGTCATTTGTGCTCAAGATCGAGGGTATGGCTTCTTATTATAAATGTTAGCTGAAAATTGCTCATGTTCGCCCATGATATGATTTTTTTATATTAAAAATGTTTGTTGATAGGACATTGGTTCGCATAGAGGAATTTTGAGATTACTGTTAGAATTTTCATCTATGACCTCTATAAAACTACTTAATAATAAATAGTTCCTGAAATTCAAGTCTAATAATTTATATTAGATTCAGGACTTATATTCAAGCTCTACAAGTTGGGAGAAATTTTTTTTTCTAATTTATTTTGATGGTATAGGCCTTGACAATATGCAGGAGCTCAAATTCTGATTGTTGTACTTGTGAATGAAACTATTTCAGTTGAAGAATTTTTGTCTTCTTATAAAGACGGGGTCAATGAGTTGTTTAATTGATTTCGAGTGAAAACAAATTTGGATATCAAACATGTTAGAATTTGGGTGTGACCCGAATTTCTTGTTGAAGTAATTGAAAAATTCTAATTGAAGTACACGTCAAGAAGAATTAAGTTCGGAATGCTATTAGAGTCTTGTGTCAAGTTTAAGTTCTATTTTGGAAGCCCATTAGGAGTTGGAAATTGGTATTGAATTTAAAGAAGAATTTGGGATGAAGAAAATAATTTGGAACGAAAAAAATAATAATAATAAATAATTAAAAGTGGGCAGAACGCCCGGCGCTAGCACTACGGTGTCACCTGCACCTGTTCCGGATTTTTCACTTTTTTCGTTTTGAACTCGATATTTTGGCATCTTACTTCATCAATAACTCTACTAGAAATGTTTAGACACCCCTTACATATTCCTTATAAATATTAGGTTCTTCTATACAATTTTATTGTGTGAGAAAAGTGATTGCTAGCTTTTACGATCAATTTTATTGTGTGAGAAAAGTGATTGCTAGCTTCTATACAATTATTGTTCACGAGTCAATAAAATCTTATAATTCTTCTGCCATATTTCTTGTTTTCTTTTATTCTTTTGCTTGTAGTCAAATACTTTATTATTGCGTTATATTACTTCAACATCTCAATCTGGTAGTTGATTTTATATCAAGTGGTATCGAGTGATACGTGGTCCATAGAGCGTAGGGTTTGATTTATTTGAGGTTTTTTTGTTCGTGATGGCTTCCATAAAGTATGATATTCCGCTTTTGGATCAGAGTACTAGATTTTCGCTATGACAAGTTAAGATGCGTGCAGTACTCGTACAACAGGATTTAGATGATGCATTGCTGAGAGTTGACAAGATGCCCGCAATTTTGACCGTAGAGGTGAAATTACGGAAGGATAAGAATGCAGTTTCTCACATTCATTTTTATCTATCGAATACCATTCTTTAGAATGTTTTGAATGAGGGTTCAACATCTGCTTTATGATTTAAATTGGAGCAATTGTTCATAGTAAAAGTTTGACAAGCAAGTTGCATCTCAAGTAGCATTTATACTCTCGTCGAATGGAAGAATGAGGATCATGGAAGATCACCTAGCTATATTTAAGGAGATAGTCGCTGATTTGGAAAAGTAAAGTATGATGAAAAATATTTGGTTTTGATCATATTGTGTTCGTTGCTCGCTTCGTTTTCTTCATTTAGAGATACAATCTTATATAGTCGTGATATTCTCATA
Source organism: Fraxinus anomala (assembly GCA_903798345.1). Lineage (NCBI taxonomy): Eukaryota > Viridiplantae > Streptophyta > Magnoliopsida > Lamiales > Oleaceae > Fraxinus > Fraxinus anomala. The sequence goes on along the minus strand of CAIGRN010007573.1, from coordinate 8,986 downwards.
ATAAATGAGATGTATGATGCTTTGTTTTCAAAAGAGAAGATAAAGATGGAGAATGCCTTATTGCTCATAGTGGTTCTGAAAGGAGCAGATCGAAGTCTCAGTTTAGTAATCAGATTTGTAACTTCTGCAAGAAAAGGAGGCACATTAAGAAGTATTGCTTCAAATTGCAGAATAAAGAAATGTTAGCTGCAAGTCGATATATGAGGCAATCAGATATTTCAGGTGAAGCAGACATCGCAGAGAACATTGTAAGTGGGGGTGATCTCTTAGCTATTTCTGACATCGAGTCTAAATTAGAGGAAGATTGGATTCTGACTTAGCGTGTGTGTTTCATATGTGTCATAATAAGGACTTGTTTACTACATATGAAACTGTTTCCAAATGTTATGGAAACAACGCACATTGTTGGGTTGCTGGAATTGGTACTGTCAGATTGAAGTTATTGGATGTGACAGTTAGTACACTTAGCCAGGTTCAACATGTTTTGGATTTGAAGAAAAATCTCATCTCGTTGACTATTCTTAATTCAAATGGTTATGAGTTCTATGGTTGAGGTGTGATTTGAAGGTTTGTAAAGTGTCCAAGTTGTATTGGATGGACATAAAATGTCTCAGTTATACATATTTCAGGGTCGAGCAAAATCTAGAAGAGTCAATCAGCACAGGTTTTGTACTGTGGTTGACATTTAGTTTGGTACAGTACTTTTAGGAGCTCGTAAAGGGTCGGATTTGAAGAATATAGCTTAGTGGAGTTTAAGAGATATGGACAATATCGCTTTGCCACCATCATCTGTGGTGCCATTGTATTCAATTGCTAGGGACGACCCGGTGGAAAAATGTATGCAGATGCTAATTTTGTTGAGCATATTTTCAGCGTAGTAGAGTGTGTACAATCTAACAATAGGCATTATTTAAAAGCATTTGGGTTTTGATTCTGCTTTGGGGTGTGTTATAGCCCAATTTGGTTAATTTTAAAATTATTATGATTTTTTTGGGAATCTGAGATAATTCTGCAGAGTAGTACTTTGAATCATTGGAAGTGGTGAAATATTTTAAATTTGGTTGGAGAAATTAGTTTTGATTATTGTTGAAGAGTCAGTGCATTCCTTGCGGACGGATTTTCTTCTCTAGGTGGAAAATATTTTGGAGCTTTGTTCGTTGCAGTGAAATTCGTATCAAGGTGGAGATTGTTAGAATTTGGATGTGACCCGAATTTCTTGTTGAAATAATTAAAGAATTCTAATTGGGGTGTACGTCAAGAAAAATTTAGTTTGGAATGCTATTGTAGTCCTATGTCAAGTTGAAATTCTATTTTGGAAGTCTATTAGGAGTTGAAAATTGGTATTGGATTTAAGAAAAAGTTCGGGATGAAGAAAACATCTTAGAACGAAAAAAAATAAAAATAAAAATAAAATAAAAGTAGGCAGAACGCCTGGTACTGCGGGGCGTCGCGGCGACGGCAGCGCCAGGAGGTGGAGTCACACCCGTTCCGAATTTTTCACTCCTTTTTCGTTTTAGACTCAATGTTTTGGCATCATGCTTCATCAACAACTCTACTAGGAGGGTTTGGACGTCCCATATATGTTCTCTATAAATATTAAGTTCTTCTATATAATTTTATAATGTGAGAAAATCGATTACTAGCTTTTAGGATCAATTGATATTTCTCTATTATTGTTTATGAGTCAATAAAATCTCTGAATTCCTCTGTTATATTTCTTGTCTTCTTTTACTCTTTTGATTGTGATCAAATACTTCATTATTATCCCATACACTTCAATATCTCAATTTGGTGGTTGATTTTATATCAAGTGGTATCGAGCGATACGTGATCCTTAAATTCCCAACAATTGGTATCAGAGATTTTGAGTATAATTAAAATAACAAAACATATGATATAGTTCTAGTCAATCTTGGTTCTTTTTTTTTTTTTTTTGTTATCATTTGTCGCATCTATAATAATCTTCCAATTAGATATAAATAGTCTCTTTTGATGCTTGCAAATAGTTATATATATAGATAGTCCCTTTTGATGCTTGCAAATAGTGTATATAACTATTTGAACGCGTCTAGTGTATATAACTAGTTATTTATGATTTGAAATTTGTATAACTTGTGACCAACAACTTGCTTTGCGTTATTACTACCCAACTTCATTTTTTTACGTTAAATATGTTGTAACATAAAAAATGAAGTTATAACCTTTCAAAATTAAAACTCATAATTTCATAATATAACTTATATTTTAATTGGAATAATTCTTATTATTGTGGGGGTTAAGTTTTATACTATAAAAGGGAGTCCATTTGTATAGTTAGACACAACAACAATTTGAAGTATTATCCTCTCCATAATTTTATATTATATTCATACTATTTTGATAACTCGATGAGAGACTCGTTCTTTATCTCCATGTGACTGTGCTCATAAAAGGAGAACCGGTTGTGAGTCATTTGAGTTTTATCTTGAAATCGTGTAGTGCCAAAAGTACCTGCACAAAGGGGTGGCAACAGGAATTTAAGACTTGCATTCTAAATCTCATCTCTTCTCTTCTTTATATTATGTTATTATTGAATTATATATGATTATATTATTGTTGAATTATATTACTTATATTTATGTTTAAATTGTTATGTTAATTGTTAATTTATACACACACAAATCACCCATTTTTCCCTTGTTGGAGTGATTCATCATTAAACCAAATGATAAAACTGTAGAACCATTTTAAACCTAAAATGGACCATCTAATTAATCCAGTGTACATATGCGAATAGTTCATATGTTAGGTTTGTTACTGGATAGTGGATATAAATGATTTGCTAAAACTACTATTGTTTGATGAAGTCCTTTTATAAAGTGGACCAAGCATGCACACATAATCATGTCACAAGTGTTCAGAAAACTACAAAAGTGGGGTGTTGATGAAAAATTATTGAATATGGGCTGGCCCGGCTGGGTGTTCTTTATTCGAATCTTAGGTAATTGAGTTATCGTATATTCCGTTGAGTATTATCCAGTATAAATCACAATCTTAGAAAATAATATTCTGAAGTAGGAAAACAAAAAGCACCTGTTGCTTAAATATAATATTAAATTGTGTAGTTCCGCCTACAATATAACATGTCCACATGAAGTGGAGAGGAACTCAATACATCAGCAAATAGTCTTTAGGCTTTCACTGGCACAAGGCATGACTATCACATACTACGAGAAGTTTGTTCTAGAAAAAGAAATAGAGGCAACATATACGTGATATTTGTTACTATGTACCAATTGGTGACATTTGAATAGGTTGGATCGTTCTGACGTTTTATTTTGAATAAACAGTTAACCCTTTCAATAATGTTTTAATTAATATTTTAAAAGTGGTTTAATTGCATGATTAATCAGCATAAGTGCAGTTTCAGCCCAAGTGTAAATTCTACAAGTAATTGTAAAATTATTGTTATTCTGTTTTTATATGTAACTCTTATATATATTGGTATTAGAAAGAAATTGAAAAGTGTGGAATATACATGTTATACTATTATAATGCTAATTTCTATCTGCTTACTTGGTGAATACTTTAGGGGAAAAATATTTTCCAAGCTGGGATGCTCAAGTTGAAGGTAAGATTATGTGATTTTTACGTAGTTGTCAATATTTGCGCATAGAGTTTTGCAATTATTTTTGTCAATGATTAGGTGAATAATTGATCATGATATAAGTTTGCTAGTGATATTCTGAAATTATCAACGTCCATATATGTGGGAATAGAAACTTATTGAACAAAGGATGCAAGAACATAATTGTTATTCATGTTAAAAAATAATTCCAAAAACAATTATTCACCTAATCATTGACAAAAATAATTCCTAAAACAAAAGTCAGTTTTGCAATTATTTTTGTCAATGATTAGGTGAATAATTGATCATGATATAAGCTTGCTAGTGATATTCTGAAATTACCAACGTGCATATATGTGGGAATAGAAACTTATTGAACAAATTATGCTAGAATATAATTGTTATTCATGTTAAATTTTATATATTTAATTTTAACCAATTGGTAATAAAAGGTATATGAGTAAATGTTTCAAAGAGAAGTTTTATAATTTGAATAGTATAAAATGTTGTAACATACACTTAATAATTGAGGTTATAATATTGTATACTATATGTTGGAGTTTTTTTTAAATTTCATCTCCATTGATATTTATATTAATTGTTGGAAAATGGGTCTATGTAAAAGGATTTATGTGGCTGACTTTGAAGCTAAATTTGAGTGAGACTCAGTTGTTCATTTTGGAATATGAAAGTTGATTTGTGTTCTCCTCCATGAGGACATCGAAATTATATATTTACTTGCCAAAAATAATGTTCGGGTGAATAAGAAATTGAAATTCAAAGCGTGACACTTAAAAGGAGTTTATGTTGGTGAGATAATTAAAAATGTGTTTGTCCCACATAAGAAGTGGATGAAAACAAAAATCACTTTAAATATGGTTGCACTTTAGAAGGGTATAATCATGTGTAGCATAGATACTCTCTCCACGTGCGTGCACAGGGGGTGCAAATCATGGACCGAAATAGGCTTCAAACCTTGAACTTGTATGTGGACGCGACATGAGTATACGAATGTCGGACCGAAGGAGCAAAATTGGTCACTTAGCAGTGTCCACATTTTACTATTTTTATTTTCAATTGACTTTTCATTTTCTGAAACTGTTGAAACTCTTGTAGTAATTGTCATGATGTGAATGACAAGTTACAAGATCCAAGTCTTTATATATATCTCGATTTTTTTTCAATTTTCAACACACGAATTTCATCTAAAAATTCATCTGCATACAGTTNTTTCAATTTTCAACACACGAATTTCATCTAAAAATTCATCTGCATTCGGTTCGAGTTTGTCTTCGTTTTCAGTTTCTATTTGAGTCTTTGTGGTGATATTGTTCGGGCACTAACTCAGTTCGCCGGAGTAAAATCTGTGGTGCTCAGATTCTACTGTTCTGCCATTATATCCTAAGAATAGACGCTTAAATTATACCTCAAGCACGTACGGTGAGGGAGCGAATCCATTTTAAGGAAACTGTGTATAACACAGGCTTTGGGTTAAAAGTTTATTATTGTTTCTTCATTAATTTTTTACTATAATTAACAAATAATTGGATTTGTTTTATATATAATTTAATCTGTTATAATACGAAAAACTGTATGTGTAAATACGGTGTTTAAACCTACTGCATATACGGTATTCAAACTGCAAATTCGGTATCCATTCTGCATATCCGGTATCAAGTTGTAAATCCAGTATTCATTCTGCATATACGGTATCTAAGATGTAAATTCGGTATTTAGTGTGTAAAACAATTATCTAAGTACTTGAAACACTTTTAGAACATTAATAGGCTTTTCAAATAATTGTAGCTGGATGAATATTAGTAACTAAACAGAAAAAAAGGGAGTGATATATTGGTGATTAAATGGTGTAAGAAGCAAAGGGATAAATTTTACTCACTTTTAAAAATTCCCAGGAAAGGATCATACGAAGATGTGATCCCCTGCACAAGTGTACTCAAAGTGTCAAAATTAGCATATATTTTTACTTTGGTCATAAGAGTGTTGTATGAGTATTTGAAGTTATAAGAGGAGTTAATAGTGTCTCTTAGCATATTCCACTTTATTGCCCTAAAGCATTAGGTGTGGACTTTTCAGGTTTTACTTTATTTTGGTAAAGAAACACCTGATGATGCCAAGTGAAATAGCAAATGGCAGAAAGAAATGCTATTGTAGGATAATTTTGGAAAGTGAAAGATATTTGACTTACAGACCAATGTTTAGTATTGTTTCTAGAGTGATGGGATACATAATTTTTATCCATAGGGGTTAACATAAAACTCACATGATGTGGGCTTCACTCCATGTGAGTGTTATGTGAACCATTATGGTAAACAATTATGTATCACTAACATTTTTCTTGTTTCTATTGCACTATGATGTCTCGGTAAGTGTATTGGTAGTTAATGCATATAATAAGCATTAAGAATATCCTGTCAATTGAAAAGGATAAGTATTATGATCTGCATATTGTTATATTAAGTTTATGCTCGTGCTATGCTTTAGGCTGTACAAAATTATTTTGTATTGAGGAATGATAAACTCAATACTTTAATGGATAGCGAGGAGAATAAGTAAAAGGGAGTGATTTTTTCTTAACTTTAAAACACAAGGCTGGCTATTGATTTTCATGGAATATTTGATATCTTCTGTTAATACCCTGGCATATATGAAAAATAATTTTTGAAATAGTGATTGATGGAAGATTGTGTAGTTAAAAAGTAAGACAAATTTTTAGGTTTATGTGTAATATTATTTTATTGATAGAATGTGTGGTTGAAATAAAGAATGAGAAATAGAATGAGAAAAAATGGGTGTCAAACGGAGGCTAAGATTCTTTAACTTTTGGAATGTGGTGAAGAAGTTCCATAAGTTGGATATTTTTAGAATGTGAGGGTGTTTAAATTTCAGATTGACACACCTTATATATTTCATTATTCGTAGTTGTAAACTGAGACTTTTGAAAAGTGTTCAAAAAATTATATTGTAGACTTGCAGGTGAAATGCAAGAGCTCAATTGATGCATTTGTCCATACTGCTACAAAAAGTCAATAGTTGAAAATTAACTTGTTTATCTTATTATACTTAAAAATGTAATTTAGATATTTTGAAATGTTTTAAAAGACTTTGCAAATGTGCAGATGTGTAAGAGTACAGTAAGAGCTTTACATAAATTAATTGTAGTTCGAGATGGAAATACCTAAATCATCGAGGAGGATGGATTTAAGCCCATAAGGGAGTCACCTTCGAGAGAAACCAAACATTTGTGATTGGAAATTCCACGAAGAAGGTTCAATGCGGTAGAAAAACTCGTATTGTGTGACTTGTAATAACAGTATATTATTTGTGTTCATCCCTATGGTGGTAGTGCTAATAATATGATGTTAGGAGGATTTAACCGTGAATGAGTACCGATGCGAGAATTCTTACAAGGTGTAGATCACACTCACTCTTACAGGACTCACCTATGTAAGAATTGTCATGAGACCGTGACTATGAGATTTGATTATTCTCTAGAGACTTTTATTAGAATTAAGATTAGAGCGCATGGCTATTAAAAATGCTTCTCGCAATGAACTGAGCCTAATTGATACTATGTGTGGGACAATTGAAGTTTGGCTAAAGGGACTCCCTCAAATGAAAATTGTTATTATTAAGTGAAATTCAAGTCCAAAAGATACCACACATATTACACAGTATAACGTTGATATATTATATATTTATCCAGTTTGAAAGTTTAAAATTTGTGGGGGATTGTTGTAACATAAAAAATGAAGTTATAACCTTTCAAAATTAAAACTTGTAATTTCATAGTGTAACTTATATTTTAATTATGATAATTCTTATTATTGTGGGGGTTAAGTTTTACAATATAAAAATGAGTCAATTTGTATAGTTTGACACGACAACAACTCGAAGTATTATCCTCTCTATATTTATACTATTTTGGCAATTCGATGAGAGATTCATTTTTTATTTCCCTGTGATTGTGCCGTGCCCATAGAAGGATAATTGGCTGTGAGCCGTATATGTTTTATCTTGGAGGCGTGTAGTGACGAAAGTACCCGCACAAAGGAGTGACAACACGACTTTAAAATAGCGTCCTTGATGTAATTCCCTAAAACTTGCTTTATAAATCTCTTCTCTTTTTATATTATGTTATTATTGAAATATATATGGTTATATTATTGTTGAATTATATTACTTATATTTTTATTTGAAATTGTTATGTTAATTGTTAATTTATTTACACACAAATCAATCATTTTTCCTAACAAAATATATCTTGTAGAGTCATTCAATTTAATTTATTTGGAGCTATTAGAGTGGATCCGCTATTTGGTAACATGAGTCGAAGCAATAACAAGAATATTTCTAATGGAGCATCTTTCAGGCTCTAAATAATTTAAGGTTAAATTCTTGCTACTGCTTCTAATAGTTGAGTGGCTAAGAGCATGAGGGAAAGATCCTACTTTAAAAGACCAGATTTTTGATTGGCTTGGTTAATGGAAACAAGCTAACAATAACAAGCTCTACTAACAGACTTCACTTTCAAGCGAACCCCCTTTTCTCCCGAAAGAGATAGATGGAATTGAACATGAATTCAATCTAACATCTTTCTTTGATCATTACTTTAATTGACTTGCTCTTAAGCTACATTGGCATGTTCCTCGAGTTTGCATTGTCTTTACCTAGGACATTAGAAAGGCAAGAAAGGGCTTGGTGTTGGTTCGGAACTTCCTTATCCATTTGAATTGATTTATATCGCCTATTTTCAAGCTCATAAAAGGAATTTATTAACTCTAAAGACTGTCTTTCATGTTCAGCCCCTACTAAAGGATCTGCTACCAGATTGTTGAACTTCTCATAGCCCTCTGCGTCAAAGCGATTCCGTCGAGACGATCCAATCAACTGGAGTTCAATATCGATCCATATACAAATGATTCGAACTTTTGTTATTCTCTCGATCGTGATCCCTATTTTCTTAGAGATAGTATGATCTCTCATCTCTGAAAAAATTAAATTCGAAAAACAATCACTTTAACAAGAGCGTAGCAACTTGACCCCTTCAACGTCTTCCATTAAAAGGAAGCTTTTTCTTTTCTTATTGGTAAATAGTGTCTTGAAGTAAAGTGAAGATAATGAAAGAAAGAGATGGAGGTTTAGTCAACTGTATTAGGTAGTAGATGTGGGACTTGTCATAATTGTCAAGGTGCTTGGAGAGCCTGTTAATAATTTAAGTCTTGTAGATACTCGTACAACATCTCACAGTCATAGATCTGCGCTTGCCTTTATACATTTAGATGCAAAATTATCTATTTTTGAAATAGGAATTAAGTAGGTCCGATCTTCCTCACTATCCATCTAATCTATAAGGATAGT
>CAIGRN010007568.1:0-13667 GCA_903798345.1 Fraxinus anomala | reverse complement strand
TTTTCTTTTTTTTTTTCTTCGTTTTTATTGCCCCCTCATTTTTTTTTTTTTTTTTTTGGTAATTAGCACAAAAAGCTTATTGGATGTGTTCGACGTTCATTTTGGAGAAAATTTTAATTTGAACTAATGATTGATAAAAAAATATGTGATTAAAAAGTAAGAATTTTTTTTGAATTTATGTGTAATATTATGTTATTGATAGAATGTGTGATTGAAATGAAGAAAGAAAAAAAATGTATGTGAAATAAGGGCTTTATATTATTGTGCAAAATGTCTATATCTTTTATTGTTTGACATTGTAACTTTCATTTTCACCTTTCATTTCACAAATTGGGTGTGTGTCACATTATTTTGGAAGAACATATTCTGAAATAGTAGATTGATGGAGAATGTGTGGTTGAAAAAGAATAAAAAATTATTGATGTAATGTAAAATATTATTTTATTGAAAAATGTGTTGTTGAAAATGAGTAGAAAAATGATAATGAAAATAATATGTACCGAAGGGGCTTATCTATTTCATCCATTTTTTCAATTAAAAACTGTAAAATAGTGAATATATCCTACTATTTAAATAAAACAAAAAATATATAAATAACTAATTGCAATCATATCACAAATTTTCAAAAAATTAAAAATATATAATTAAAAATCAAAACTTTAAAAACAAAAATTACTTATTCTATTTCCTCGGCTGTCTAACCACCAATTTTCTCTACTCTCTCTGAACATCATAGCCACCAAATCCATGAAAATGCTAAATGAACATAATGGATATCATAATGGTGTCCATAATGTCGACTGTCAATAGGAGGGATAGTCACGCTTCCAATAGGGGGTGTCATGTGGACATTATGGACAGTCACCCTCTCAATGGAGGGTGCCATGCAGATATTATGAACACCATTATGGTGTATTATGTTCTTCTAGCACCTTCCCCAAATTCAAGTCCCACGCCTCCCACAAATTCTTCCCCTTAACTCCACCCAACGAGGGATAGACCCATACGAGGTCACGTGGGGTCAATTGACCCTACAAAATTTAGGGATTTTTTTTTTATATAAACGGTGTAATTACCCTTCCTAACCCCGCTGGCCACTAACTAAAGCCCATTCCCATATCTCCAAACCCCATTTATCATAAATATACTTTACCCAAGTCCCAACCCACTAATGAATTTCCTCCTTGCTACTTCTCATATTCAGTCTTCAGACTTCATTCTTCTCCGGCCTCCTAGCCTCAACTTTCTCTTTTCACTACAACAATCGATGAATCATTGAATTGAATCGTTATCGAATATTATACAAGTATCCAATGCAACCCTGAACACTCCTATGCTAGACCGCCTTGCTAATTAGCCCGAGATTGACTCATTCATCAAAAAGGTAGTGTAAAATATAAATATATTCGTGAGTTGAGAATTTTGAAAATGTTGAAACTTGAAATGTATGCGGGATATCATGATATATTGTATGAATTTGATTTTTTTTAAATTTTGCGTGTTTTCTGAATTTCTTTCTGACCGAGTGATTCTCGGTTGTCCCTGTGGGTTTGGATATGATTTTTTTGCAATTTGTTGAAATGGCGTATTTTGAATTTCTCTTTGACCGAATGATAGTTTGGTTGCATATATTGAGAACGATATACTCAACAATATTGATAATGATATAGTTATGTAAGTGTTTGACATCCATTTTAATGAGAATATAAATTTTGAAATAATGATTGATGAGAGAATGTGTGGTAGAAAAGTGATTAAAGTTTTAAATTTGTGTGTAATATTATTTTATTTGAATAATGTGTGGTTGAAATGAAGAAAAATAAAAAAAAATTAAAGAGAATGGGTGCTAGACAAGGGCTATATGATGTTATCAGAGCATGAAAATGTCAAAAAAATAAAATAAAAATGTATGAACGTTTTGTGTGATAATATGTAAAGGTAATGACTTTTTGTGCTAATTAATAATTACTCTTTTTATTTTCATCAAAGGTTGTTAGCCATTTTACTCAAAATCACGTTTCTCTATTTTTCTTTTAATCACGCATTCTTTAATAAAATAATATTAAGTATAAACTAAAAAAATTTCCTTCTTTTTTAATTACATATTTTTCCATTAATTACTATTTCAAAATTTAATTTTAACGGAGCACAATATAAGCTTGTTATTGTACTATTCTTAACTTTCTTTTGGTTGCATTTTTATCTTTTAATTTTTTTATTAATTATCGCATTATGATGTTTTGTGTGAAATAAAACTTATTTGTTGTTTATATTTTAAATAAGCAAAAGTATATATGTCCCTCGTTTTGAAGGACGCTAATAATTTTTTTAGACAAAAATCATCACTAGCGATAAGGTGTGTAATGTGTTGAATCAGAAATACATGTCACATACAAGCAGCATAAAGGACTCGAGGATCGAATTATAATTACTATGAGGACTAATTGATTGTCCAATAAGTTCGTTCTAAAATCTAAACTAATTAACTTGTTTGACAGTGCTTTGAAGCACTTATAAGTACGAAATGCATAGACGAAAAGTGTGTTTGACCAATTGAAGTTCAAGTTTAAGCTTTGCCAAACTTGCACTTCGGAACACAAGTTTTGAGATTTAAGGAGATGCTAGGATAAACTAACTAATGACCTAATCTAATACTAATGAAACGAATAGATGGTAGAAATCAAATAAATGGTTGATCATGAATTCCTATCTCACTAACTAGCCATGCCCATATTGAATCCATATCTTGGTACAAAAATTGTAATCACACTCATTAGTTTAAGATAAAATAATAATATTCTTCTCTTAAGCACTAATTAATATATTCATAAATATAAAATCTCTCTCTCTCTCTCTNTCTCTCTCTCTCTCTCTCCCTCCCTCCTTATTTACAAAAGTGATACATGAGTTCCTAGGACAAATGAATTATCAAATAAAAATATGTTGATTCAACAATAAGTTCACAAAAAGTGAGATTGAGCATTCAAAATGTAATCTTTCGATCTAATACTTGGTGGGTGTTTGGCGTGAATTAAAATTAAATTTTTATTAGATTATGATAGAAATTTTTGAAAAGTGTGATTGAAAAATTGTGGGACTCATGAAATGTGTAGTTAATATTGTTTGTTTGACTTTGACTTAAATTGAAATTTGATTTTAATCTGAAACAAATAAGCCCTAATGATAAAAAAAAAAAAAAACACACACACACACACGATTCAACCCTTCTTCTCAAATATAAAAAAGAATAAAATCAAGCAATCCCAACCCAATTTATAAAAGAAGAATTTAAAATAGTGAAATAAATCATGAATACAAGCCCCTTTATTTAAGATTATAATTTTTGGAATAATGTTTTTTTGAAGATTGAGTGGTTGAAAGAAAAAGAAAAATTTTCGATTTATACGTAATATTATTTTATTAAAAAATATGTGATTAAAAAGAAGAGATAAAAATGTATTAAAATTTTAATAGTAGCCAAATTGGAGCCAAATCGATTAGTTACAAGTCACGTCCCAGCGAATATTGCAAAGAAAACGTGAAGAACAGGTCAGTACAGGACGAAATGGGCATAGATACTGCCAATTTATTTTAATACTGCTGATTCTTCTCTGCTCTACTCCCTCTTCCTCTTCTGGTATAAATAGTAAATCTTAAAAACTACAAATCGTTCTACAAAACTATGAGGTGCCCATAAATATATAACTATTATTCTCTTAAATAAACCATTAGGCCAATGCCTATTTGATTTTTTGTTTTTTTTAAGTGATAATGAATGATTTTTTATTTTTTTTTGGGCAGTAAGCAGCCAGAGGTTCTGTGGGCACAGCGGTCAGACAAGGTTTACCTGACCATTTCTCTGCCGGATGCCAAGAACATTTCTGTAAAATGTGAGGCTGAAGGGATTTTCGCTTTTTCTGCTGTTGGGGTTAATGGTGGAGACTTTAATTTCACTCTCCAATTCTATGGGAATATCGTTCCTGAGGTTCCCTTTTCTGTCTTAAGACTTTTGTGTAATTAGTTATATGTTTTGTATATGATCCTATATATTTGTTTAATTTTGGTTTTTGAATTCAAATTTTGATAAATATTGTATCCCTCGTTCTACATGAAATTGGGTGTGCCATGTGAATATTTGAAAGAATATAATGCGACAAACACATTAAAACCTTAATTGATTTTAAGAAATCTTGATGACGAGTTTAGATTCTTGGCCATATATTGAAGCAACAGATAAAAACATGAATAAACGTATGGGAAATATAGGAACTCAAGATCTCAGTTTTAATTAATCTAAGGAATTAAGGGATTAAGGTAGGATAATTTAGAAAAAAAACGTGGGTTTAAAATGAGTTGTTTAAGTGAATGGTTAAATAATGTGTGAATTTTTTTTAGTAAGTAAATTTGTTGTTTGAATATTAACTTGATGCTGTGTTAAGATATGGAGTCAATGGCGAGTTTGTTTCAGTATTAACTCGATTTTGTTAAAGATTTGGGGTCAATTTTTTTTTCAGTTTTCGTCATTCTAAGAAGTTGATATCAGTGGATAGTAATTATTAAAATGTAAAGTTGGGTTAAGATGTTATGTGACTCAACTGAAATAGCAGTTTTATTTTTTGTCAGAATCTTTATAATCTTGCGTGAGGTAAGAAGTTTATTTTTCAGGAAAAGGTTTTCTAGCTGCGAAGTTTTATTTCTCTATTATATGATGTAATAGAATAGACCCTTCATAATTGAGAAATTAAATTGCCAATGACTCGTGACATAGTTGATGAAGTGTGCAAGTGTTTTTTCTTAGGGGGTATGGTTGAAGTACATGAAATAAATTAAATGAGTTAATCACAATAAATCGTTCATTTTGTCTATCCATAACTTTGCTGAATGCTGAATTTGTGGCATGGAGCAGCTCTCTTTCTATATGAGTTGGACAGCTCACAATGAGTTTGATTTTCCCTTTCCCTTTCCCTTTCACTTGCCCTTAATCCTTTAGCTACAAGAGATCAAAGTTCCTTTGCCATTCTTCAATCCCTTGGAACCATACCCTCCATATAGATCTATCGAGAAATTACAATTGGATTAATTTATGATAACATTGTCCTTCGGTTAAGAATTGTTATTATGGACTTTTTATGTTTCTTGTCTCTAAGTGCTTGTTAAAGGTTTCAATTACTTGCAGGAAAAAGTAGGTGTGAAGTATGTGGAGATAATGTCGGGAAGTTGTCTTGAAATTTTTTGCAAATTGAAAAGAAACTTATTTTTAATGGGGCCTCTTTTCTGGATTTCTTGTGATAACATGTTTAAGTGGAAATTGAGTTTGCCTGTTTGACAATTTTTGGATTTCCTTTAACCTAGTAAAATAGTACCAACTAACAAAAGAAAATAACTTCCGTACTCGAATATCAGTCTCTAGAACATATGCTGCGCTTACTATTTCTTAGCTCACACGCCTGAGTAAATTATGGATCATTCTTGTCCTTACTCTTTTTTAGAACTTCTAATTGTTCCGAGGAGTAAAATGTACGGAACCTCCAGTTTTAAGGTATCAGTATTTTAAAAATTGTTCCCATAGGTCTTACTGTTCTGCCTGCTAATTTTGAGCAATCATCCTTTTCATGTTATTTTCATTTACGGCTTTTCAACTTATTATAGTCAAACTTACCAAGAAAGATGGTTGTCTGTTCTTCTATTCATGCATGAAGGGTTACTTATAATGCAGTGTAGGACAAAAATTGGGTTAAGGAATATACTATGCTCTATTCAGAAAGAGCAAAAGGGATGGTGGAAAAGACTGCTGAAGTCTGAAGAAAAGCCTGCTCCATACATTAAGGTTGATTGGAATAAATGGTGCGACGAGGACGATGAAGAGTCAGACTGTAAGTTCATTCTATATCTTACAGTGTTTGTATTTTACCTGTCTTGATGGTTTTTACATGCACTTGCACTTTTTTCCCGATAATGGACACAGTGACAATTAAACTTTTGGTAGATCCTGAAGTTGAATTGTGCCTTCTTTCTGTGTGCATTATATACATGAATCATTTTACTCGTGAAACTTTCTTTCATAATCTCATTTGGATGATTTCAACACATTCATTAGTTTGTTGATGATCTCTCCTCTTCTGAAGTGTTCCGCGTTTTTTGGGCAGGACTAGGGAGCGGGGTTTAGTTTTTTCCATAGAAGTATTTAGCGAAGAAATTCCACATCATTGCATTATAAAGAGAACCTATCTCCATCCTTATAATTCTTTTAGGATTTTCCACTTGTTTGGGACCAATAATTGTATGCCTAACTGATGTGGCATAAAAAATAAATGAAACTTAGTATATTTCAAAGATTACTGATTATGTACAACCAATGTTGTTTGTGCCTTGCATGTTTGGTACTACTCTTGAAATAATTACTGTGATAATTAGAACAAAAGAGAATTTAGAGTAATTGCCTAATTGGATTTTTTTTTTCATTTATTTTTGTTTTTATTAAAAAATAAATATAAAGAGAGTACAAGTGGCGGCTTACTTTCAATTATTTTTACTTTTTCTTTTAAGTTTTGCTATATATATATATTTTTTTTATTTGAAGAAATTTGTTTTACTAAAAAAATCTTAGAGAATTACACAATTTTAGGAGTTTGATTTATTGCAATACTTTTCATTTCTACAATATAATTTCTCAAATAGAATGGCATACCATTTTTTAGACATCAATTAATATTTGATTTATATGAATGAAGTCTCTTTATATACATTTACTTGCCTTAAGATTGGAAAAACTTAAATATCTGATTCTGATCATGTTAAGAATATTAAAGATTTTGTTGGGCTCAATCCATTATCAACTGTAATATACAATGAAGGTTGCGACTATGTAATATCTTCTCAATAGGTCGTCATACTTGTACAATACATTTATGCCAAGCATGAAACCAACCATCATCATATTACAGCAATTCGAGATCATACATTCATGGGCCTGTGGCATAAGATTTTAGATAATTTTTGTGGATCATTTGTTGTGTTTGACACTAAATCTTTTGGTCCTTGCAGCGAATCTGGTTTCTGACGATGACTTTGTGGTAATTTGAACCTCCTTGTCTGTTGTCAAATATTTCAATGTAGTGACAGTAGAAATGGTTGTTTATTAATTTAGCATAAATGTTCTTCTGTTCCAGTATGCCGGTGAAGAGGATGAGAGCAGTGATGACGAAGGGATGCTTTGTGAGTTGAAATTTCCTTTACTGCACAGTTCTTACTTGAATATGCTTAAAAAGTTTAATTATAAAGAAAACTTACTCAAAATAAACAATTTTTTTATCGGTAAAAGTCGAAAAAAATATGTAGGTTTCATATTTTGACAGTTAGGCAAAAATTACTTTCAAAAGTAACTATTTTTACTTTTAAGTAAAAAAAAAGTAATGTATCCTTGGAAACAGGAAGTTTCTTTAACTTTTACTTACTTTTATGCTTTAGCCGGACATGGTAATATGGTAGCCAATTGCTAAATGGTTGATACGGTATTCTGGTTGGGCTTATATGATTTTATGTGGCAGTTTCTCGTCTTGCTCGGACATTTCTAATGGATTTCATGTTGCAATTTATTTGCTGCAATATAGTTGTTTACAGGAGCATTAGTTTATCGCATAATTCTCCTGAGCTGAAATTATTTATTAATGAATGCTTAGACTATTATCCATAACTATCCATGAAATTCATAAAGAAACTAAAGGAAAATAAAACAGAATAGAATTATTAAGGAATTATTGCAGTTTCTAGTTTCTTATATACACATTTCCTCTGCATTGTAGATCTTCCCGACTTGGAGAAGGCTCGAGGAAATTAATGAAGATCGAATTTGATTACTATGGAAATTAACTTGCATGAAGATGATATTATGTTATGTTTTATATGCACCTTGGTTACCGAGTTCTACGGCTTTTGTCTTAAGGGGTTATTGGTTATCACCTGAAGTACGTGTATTGAACATGCAAGAATGCTATACTTTGAGTAGAAAATTAGTACCAAGTTTGATCTATAGCTGTCTACTCGTGCAAGTCTTAGTCTACGATAACACAGGTAAAATGGATCTAGTAAAGCGAGATTCAGATTCTTCTTTCCTCACTAGTGAACAAGCTATGATTTTGGACTAGGGGGTGTCAATTGGTTCGGCCAGGCATCCCCCTCCTCGCTCTGCAAGCACGGCCTGTGCCTGTGCCTGCGCCTGTGCCTGTCTGGGTCGCTAGACCTAGCCGCCCTTTTTAGATTATTTTTTTTACTTTTCTGAAATAAAATAAAAGAAACTTAAAAAGAAGCCTACTGCTGGCTGCCTGAACACCAGAGAATCTAGTATGGTCTGTCTCTTCGGACGAGTTGATCCACAACACGGCTCATGTCGCCATTGGCCTGAGCCGAACAAGGGTCATGTTATTTTGCGTTTGGCTGGCTCAACCCTTTAGAGTTACGTTTTTTCGTGTGATCTCAAGCAGGCCATTCTGCTTTGTTGCTGTCAGTGTCACGTCGTGTTCTTTTCTTTGGCTTAATTTCATTTTTGATCGATTAACTTTATGAAAATTTCAACTGTGTCATTCGTCTTCAATTTGTCACAATCAAATTAATTTAATTGTAAATTTAGTCACTTAGGTAGTCGTGGTAGTGATAATAACGAGTTTAATTATTGCTACTGCTCCATTATGAAACTCTAATGGGAGTTGTGATATAAACTCGATTGAATAAGTCTAATCCAAGAAATCACAACTACAACGGTCGACAACTTAAGTGTATGTTCACTCGAACTTGATGTAACTCAAACTTAACAAAGTTGCTAAGGTAGTCAAGTCTCGAGTATGTATCACTTATATTTCCACGATGTTGGATGAGCGTTGTCAAGATTGTCGAGTATTTGAGTAAAAATAAGTTGCGCCCATGCAATTAGTGTAGCTAAACATGTAGGTCAATATTGAGAGGTGACAACAAATATCTATTTTTGACAACAGTCTAAAAGATGATATTCGTACTCAACATTCACAAATGGAACAATATTTATAAATGAATAATGTTACTTGTACGTAATAAATTTATAAAATGATTTATGTACTGATAAGGCTTATAAATATATCAATGATATTCACGTCGTGGTCAAAACACGCTATAAATAGACACTCCTCTAGGTCCTATCAACACTTCGACATCTAACCCAAAAAATTGCGCTTTTGTTTTTGGTTTCATTTTCTTTGCTTAAATTTTATTTGTTAGAATCAAACGTCAATTTTTTAAGTGTTTATTTCTTAAATCTAGAAGTACTATTCACTCATTTATCATTCATTTTGATAAAAAAAAAATAAAACAAAACTTTTAAGGAAAAGAAAATTAAGCCAAATCAAAGAGAAAAAAATTCCTTTATAATCAAAGATTAAATCAGAAAAATATAGGGTCCGTTTGATTGCAAGGGTGAAAAATGAATGGAAAGAAAAAATGAATTCCAGAAAAAGTAATTGCCTAGAAATTGTTTTGCAGAGAATTGTTAATTAAGTGTATTTGATTTGTATAATTTTTCGCCTGTAAAATTTTAAAATTTTGTGTTCGTTTGGCTTTGTTTTACATGAAAATTGTCTATTAAAGTGATAATTTTTTCCACAATTGGTTATAAAATTTGTTTCCATTCCAAAAAGTAAATTAAAAAAATGAAAATTTTTTTTTATCAAAGTTCAGTGTTCGCTTGAATTTGTTTTACATGAAAATTATCCATTAAAGTGATTTTTTTTAAAAATTGATTAAGAAATTTGTTTTCGTTACAAAAAAATAAAATAAAATAAGATGATGATAATAATAATAATAATAATAAATAAAATAAAATCATAAACCTGGAATTCATTTTTCTCACCAAAAAGGTGGGAAAATGAATCCGTTAATTTCAAGGCATTGGTGCACGTGTGGGCACTAAGAGGAGAAGTAATTGTCAAGAAAAACTTGTCTACCAAACAAGTAATTTGGTAGAAATAGAAAATAAATTCCTACTTGTCTATAAAACTGCGGAAAACAAATATGAAACGCTTCCCGCCTTGTCGATTTCTCCATAAATTCCTTAATTTTAATTAAAAAAAACCATCTCAAATTGCAATAATCTCAATGTATCTCAATCGTCAACAGATTTTACATAGAAGAATCTGGTAGGTTTTCTCACTTCATTGAAATGCCGCTAGCTGCTTTGTTGGTAATTTTATTAAAATTTGGTTTCTGTGCATAGAATTTGACGCCGAACGAAAAATGCGAAAGCAAGGTACTATTTCTGCTGCACGTTGTACAACAACCTCGATTTTGTGCCTAGATCGTTTTGGGTTTCTTGATTATGTATGTGGAGTTTAGGATGTTAGATCTAGTGGCTTTTGTTAATTAATGTTTTTCGTCGGTTGTTTTGATTTATTTATCAAAATTTTCAAGGAAGATTTTAGCCCAGATCCGGGTTGGTGTTTTGTGAAACTTGAATTTGACAAAAGTCTAGTTATTAATTTAATTTAATTTATTGTTTTAAAGCTCAGTACGTTGTTTACTGGTAATTAACGTCAACCTGATAAAAGTTCAGATCTTAGAATAATTAATTCTATATTTTTTTTTTATACCTAGGTGTCCACATTCGGCGACTAATCCTGAGGTCTGCGATCCGACCCCTCATCACACAGATTAGGTAAATCGAGGAATGTGCTCCAAACTGGCCAATGTTCAAAAGCCCCCCCCCCCCTGAACTGCTAAAGTGTCGAGCGAGTCAAACCAATGTTGCATCTTACTTTTCAGGAGAACTCCTGCCTTTCAGAATAAATCCTACATTCCAGGAGAGAGCCTGCCTTCCAAGAGCCCCATGAATTGAACCTGCACCTTTGATCTGCCAGCATTAAAAAGCTCCATTCTTTGCCAGTTGGGATGTCCCTCGAGGGGCATAATTAATTCTATTTTACTATGCTTTGTACTTGATTATTAAGGGGTTGTATGGTAAAGATTAAAATCGGATTAAAATTGAAAAATTAGCCGTTATTGTTGGCTTTTATTGGACGAGTGAGACTCAATAACGGTTATATTTTCAATTTTAATTGAATTTTAATCTCTCCCAAACAAGTATGTTTCCGAATTCACGATGGATTATGTTAGCGCACATGGATAATTAATGGATAAGAGGAGTAAATGTGAATATCGTGTCTGTTGACCACGCGTTCATTTACGTTGGGTTTTGGTATGTTTAATTGTGTCGTCAACAAAAAAATAGTATTCTCAGAGTTCTTTGGTATATGTAAAGCAGATAACAAGAAAAACTTATTTCCAAAAATGGCAATACGGTGACGCTGGACTTATTTTACACCCAAGATTCACTAGATACCACGTCATCCACCTGACTCGTAGATTGCATTTAGGCTCTAGTCCATGAGCAAATTTTTCCTACACTTTATGTATATTGTCTAAGCTTAACGGATAATTATGGCTGTCGTGTTTGGGCACGTGTTTAACACTTGGTAGATTGTTTGTGTGCACTCGACATTTACTGGACTACATTTAGAACCAAAATACATATCTTTGCCTTGTTTGAACATCTAATATTCAAATGTTTGAAAATACTCAATTGAGAACAGAGACATTCTACCTTTTTGAGGAGAGGTGTAAGTCTCGAGGCATATGTCTCGACATAACCCAATAAAAGAAAACAAATAAATATAAAAATATTTTTGCAATAAACCATGTAGTCCAGTGAACAAAGAATAACAAAGAAGGATTCATGTAGCTAACCAATTAAGGGGAATAGGTTTAGTTAGTTGTTTTTGTATCTTTGTAATAAATCATAAACCAACTTGAAAAAGCATCATAAAACAATTATTAGGCAAGCAGAAGAAAAAACATATATACTAACAAATGACAATGAAAGTAAAGATTGAAGTTGCATGATTTAGGTTTCGTCACTAGCCATTTGTTGCTGGAAGTTGCAACTTTAATTGGGAGAGAGGTTTGTGGCACCTAAACTATAGGAGGCTGGCTAGCACACACTTGCTTTGCTTGCTCTCTTCCCTAATTTTTCTTAATATATATATTTTTTTCTTTTCTTAGTTTTCAAGTTCGAGTTGTGACTTGTGAAGAAACTCGAAAACCCTAGGCTACCGAAATCTAGTCGAAAAAGTTGACGTAATTAATAAACAACAAGTAAAGGAGAGCGCACACCTCAACCGCCCTGAGGCTTGTGCATCGCATGTGCTGCCTTGGCAAATGGCATCAAGGTGCTAGTTTCAAGAGCTGCACGTAAGGTGTGCATCGAGACATTATTCTCAAGTGCTTTTTTCAGAAAAAGGTACTTGCAAACATATACATGATTTTTCAAAAAAGAGTGATATGGAATTCATGGTCCTTTTTAAACATTGATTTCATGTGACTTCATTGCCGAGTAAATACTTCTCTCTCCCTACATGACTATTTGAAAGCTTATGCTGTATATTGTCTTCATCTTGCCAAAAATTACTAATAAAAGATACAAGTTTCCTTTATTTTCAAGATATGATATCTCATTTCGTCAAAGGTTCTGTTATCCCCACAAGAAAAGTAATGCTATTGGACAATTACAAATGCCATTCATAACCTTAAAAGGTGTTAGATTCATATCACAAAGAAGACAAATATATTGTTAAGCAAGACTGATTGAGACTATAATCGTTTCATAATGGGTTTATTATGTACTTTAAAAATTGAAGTTAATATATTTTTATAGTTTTTATAACTCTAAAGGGTTGCTCAATTGGTCAGATATTGGGTTTGTTCCCTAATGATCACCAGTTCGAGTCCTCACAGGGCCACTATGGTGAGTATCCGGCCGTAAACTTCAGAGTCTCGTGGGATTAGTTGAGGTGCGCGTAAGTTGACCCGAACATCCACGATTATCAAAAAAAAAAATTTACAGTCTTTATACACATGATTCCTAGCATTTGAAAAGATTTGGCATAGAGCGGTCAGTATGTACCTGTACTTTATAATTATTATATACGTGGAATATCTATGTTTGTGTTAACAGATTTTATAGCTTGAGAACTTAAGAATAAAATATGATTTTGTTGCCCATTCTTTTTTAAATTTCGTATTTGGCCTTTTATGTCAATTGGTGTTTTGAATAAATCATGCTCCTCCAATAAACATTCCAACTGTTGTAAATAAAAGGTGCAGTTTAAATTAGATATTTTGTCAGGTCTTACTGTGAATTTGTATCCATGAATTATTACTCACGTGCAATTTACAGATTAATTCTACCTATATCACTTCAGGGCTTGAGATAAAATAACAGTTGAAGTTTTGAGCTTCCAGTGTTTCTTTTGGAATATTAAAATGTTTTTCTTCGACTCATTTGCTGACTCTATACTAATAAGGGGAAACATCATTTTGAAATTGTCAGCTCCTATTTTTTTCTGTGTGATGATGGTTCCTATCTTGAATTCACTGTGAACATCATCAGATTGTTTACAAATTGACTTGTGCATTGTTGCAGTGTATTGTTTCAGCTTCGATATCCTTGTCCTTGTAATTAGGATCATCAACCATCACTAATTTCTGTTTTTGCTATTTATAGAATTCGTTCATCGGTGGACCAGGATTGATATACCTCTCTTATTTTCTTAAATTCACTTTGTCCTCTCATTCTTCAGATTTTGACTTCT
>CAIGRN010007563.1:0-23521 GCA_903798345.1 Fraxinus anomala | reverse complement strand
CCTAATAAAAATTAATATTTAAAGAATTTTAGTTTTGAGGGTCACAATATTGTAAACTAAACCCCTAAACCCTGTCTTCTTAGAACCCTAATTCGCCCACAACCATGGACGCCGTCGAGATGGAGGCGGCGCAACCAGCCCAAGACGCCGTCGATCCGTTCTGCTCTTCAGTACTATCCCAATTCAGCCACTCTTCCACCGAGCACGACATCCACGTTTGCACTGCCATCGGCGCCATGTCGCAGGAGCTCAAGGACCAAAACCTCCCTCTCACCCCCATCGCATATTTTGGCGCCACTTGCTCCTCTCTCGATCGCCTTTCCTCGTCTTCTGAACCTCCCGGCCACCTCCTCGATGCACTGATTACCATTCTATCCCTTGTTGTCGACGAATTCAACACGTCCATCCTCAAATCAAAGTATGATTATCTGTCCGAGCTCTTGATTCGGGTCCTCCGGTCGAAAACTATCGGGGTTAATGGGATTGTGCCGGCTTTAAAGTGTGTTTCGCTGTCGTTGATTGTGAGAGAAAAGGTTGCCTGGGCTGACGTAGCGCAGTTGTATGGAGTTCTTCTTGGTTATATTATGGACGATCGGCCTAAGGTCGGAATGATTCTTTCTTCTAATTTTTTTTCTTTCTTGGATCCTGAATTTGTTAGATTTTACTTTGAATGTTCTGTTTTCTAGGTATTTTGGTTTTTAATTACTGCAAATAATATCTTTTATTGAAAGATGAAATTTTTATATACCCTACTTTTTCAAATAATTGGAGCTCATTTTGTGAATGGTGTTGGAATGTCTAAATAACTCTGTTTTGTGCAATGCATTCTTTCTTGAAATTTGACATTATAAGTTCTAAAGTTTGCTTAAATAACTGTAAGGTTCAAATTGTAAATTTAATCCCAATTTGTGATTTCTATCCTTTTCTCAGTAGTTCATTTACAAGTCATTGTTGGCTTTCTCCTATATATATGTGATGACAACTAGCATTTGACAAATTGAAAATAAACTTGTACTTTGAGTTTCCTGTTTCCTTTTAACTGTGAGGATCAATTACCCAGATTTATTAACAAACACCATAAATTTAATGCCCCTTTTCTCTTAATTTTGGGAACAGTTAAAATTGTGCAATATCACTGGACAAAGACTAGTTGTTCTTCACTATTATTAATTCTTTGTAATGATAGAACTGACAGTCAGTTTGGAATGTGAAATGCAGGTAAGAAAGCAGTCACAATCACGTCTTCGCGATGTCCTATCAAACTTTCAGATATCACCGCTCCTTGCTCCATTACTTGCACCTTCCAGTGAAGCTATTACCAATGTCTTAGAGAGATTTCTCCTTCTTGCTGGAGGATCAATTGCGAAGGATTCAGAGGGACCCAAAGGAGCACAGGAGGTTCTTTATGTTCTGGATGCCCTGAAATTCTGTCTTCCTTATATGTCTGCAAAGTCCTCTACCAACATCATGAAGTACTTTAAAACTCTCTTGGAACTGAGGCAACCCCTTGTCACTAGGCGCATAACAGATGCTTTGAATGCACTTTGTCTCCATTCAATAGGAGAAGTTTCTGCTGAGGTTCTCCTCGATCTGTTATGCTCATTAATTAATTCAGTCACTGCAAATGAGTCATCTGCTGATAGCATGACATTCACTGCTCGCTTGCTAGACATCGGGATGAAGAGAGTTTATTCACTTAACAGGCAAATTTGTGTAGTTAAGCTCCCTGTTGTATTCAATGCGCTCAAAGGTTGATTTCTTTGATGTTACGTTCTCTATTTTTTCCTCAATCCAAAAGACATCACACTATCATATTACTTAATTTACTTGTATATCATATTAGTTAATTGCATCTATATTATGTTACTTAATTTACTTGTATCAGCTGAAAATATATAATATTTACTTTGTATTACCATAATTTTCACTTTGTGGCTTTATCAGATATTTTAGTTTCTGAACACGAGGAGGCCACGGTGGCAGCAATGGCTACTTTTAAGAGCTTAGTACAAGCATGCATTGATGAGAACTTGATCAAGCAGGGTGTTGAAGAGATTACAATGAATTCTAATGTGACGTCAAGGAAATCTGGTCCAACTGTCATTGAAAAAGTTTGTGCAACTATTGAAAGCCTGCTTGACTATCACTATGCTTCCGTCTGGGATATGTCATTTCGAATTGTTTCGTCAATGTTTGAGAAATTAGGTAATTTTATTGAGTTATTTGATCTCTTCTCCTCTCATTTAGCCTTGTTTCTAATGCTTTGTAAAATTCTCAACTTAATTTACCCTAAACGAGAAACTTTCTGAGTACCCTGGACAGAAGTAATTGTGGTCTGTTAATGTTATCCGACATACCATTCTTAACCCCCCTCTTCCCCCAAGAAATATTTATTTAGTGTTATTTTTAAAGTTAACTTTCTTAAATGTATGCCTCTTAATGCCTATCCAAAGAGTTTCTTATGTAAGTTGAATTGACGAAGCCCTATGACTTGGTGCAGGAAAATATTCATCCTACTTTTTAAGGGGAACACTGAAGAGTTTGGCAGACATGCAGAAGTTGCCAGATGAAGACTTTCCTTTCAGGAAACAGGTAACTAATATTGACGAAACTTATGTTTATGGCCTACGTTCGGGAAGGGGACATAACTTAGGTTAGCAACATTTTGTTCCCAGTTACTGTTTGAGGACTTCTTCATATTCTTTTTATTGAATTATGATCTGTCTGCACAAAATTTAGCAATTTATCTCAGTTTTTATACTGAGAAGCAGCTTCCTCAATTTGATAACATTGATGTGCAGAGCTTGGGGTTGATCAGACTTTGGATTTAAAGAATTTTCCTGTTTGAGAAACTATAGACACTATATGCTTGACATCTAAAAATTCGATGTATTAGTCATTGTTGTTCACATAGGCTGTACTCTGGGCATTTTTTTTAATGAGATGCAATATCATTTGATCATGAATTTAATTTGTTGTTACCATTAATTACTTTGCACGTTTGCAGTTGCACGAGTGTGTGGGGGCTGCCCTTGGTGCTATGGGACCTGAGACCTTTTTGAATATTCTACCACTTAAGTTGGATGCTCAAGACCTATCTGAGGCTAATCTCTGGCTCTTTCCTATTCTGAAGCAATATATTGTTGGTGCCAATCTAAGCTTCTTTACAAAGTCAATTTTACCCATGATTGGTGTGATGAAGCGGAAGTCTGCTATTGTATGAATCTCTTTATGCTAATTTTAATTTCCATTTTTTTTTTTTTGATGTGTACAAAATAACATATTCTCATGCCAGCTTGAGCAAGAGGGAAAGATTTATTCAGCAAGGAGTGTTGATGGGCTTATATACTCCTTGTGGTCACTGTTACCATCTTTTTGCAATTACCCTGTGGATACTGCTGAAGGTTTAAAGGATCTAGAGAAAGAACTATGTAGTGCTCTTCATGAAGAGCCTGATTTTCGTGGAATAATATGCTCCAGTTTGCAGATTCTCATTCAGCAGAACAAGAAAGTTCTGGAAGGAAACGGGGATCTTTCGAATGTAGAAATAAGCATTCCTGAAGAGCGAGCCATTGCCCTCTATACTTCACAAGTCGCAGATGCTAACTTACGCATGTTGAGATCCTCTGCTCGTGAGTTGTTGTCTGTTCTTTCTGGGGTCTTCTTGAAATCTTCCAAGGATACTGGTGGACTGCTACTGGTAGGTTCAAAATGTTCTTCGTCTTTTTAGAAACAATCTGGTTGCTGTGAGCTTTTGTTTTACAAACAATTTTCTTTTCCTGATATTGTGCCCTTCTGTTTGTTTATCTGTTTGAGGTATATATGTACATTCTATACTGCATCGACATCCTTCTAGGTGATAAGTAGTATATGCAGTGCAGATTTTCATGAAATTGTCGCTGGTGCAACATCTGTTACTATTTTCTGTGTCAAACAACTTGTTATGTTCCTTCTGCATTAAATTTTTTGCCAGAAAATATGAAATTGTGATGACTTCGATATATATGGACAATTGACTTAGATTTGTGACATTTCTAAAAAATGTCTTATGTGGGGTAGTAAATGCTGCGACGAAGTATAGCCATATTGGGAAAATTATCTGTTTTATTGGGTTTCTCTTCCTTCTAAACATTTGTCTGAATTTTTATGCCTTTGCCTTGTATGAGTTCTAAATCTGATCTCCTGTGTGCAAATGGATAATTTACAGGAGATGACTGTAGGATATTTGTAGTTTCATTTGTACGCATGATATTTATTGATTTGGAAATTGAACTGTGTTCTTAGTGGTTTGAAAGGGCATTTTAAACCTTAAAATTGATGGCTGTGAAAGATGAAATTTACCTGATGGACTGTGTGGTAAGACAATATTGATTTGGTCCCTCCAAGATACCATACTGATGATGAAGTAAATTATAATGGGAGGTGGCACCGATTTAAGGACAAATGGGAACAATGGCTTAGGTGGTTGGGACCAAAAGAAGTTCCAATGGATAATAGTAGAACATGGTGGAAGAGAGAAGTAGTACAGAACCTACATGGCATGTTATGGTTTGAAAGGATCTAGTTACTGTGGATGTAGATGTTGCAATGAACCGAATGGAATAGAAAAAATTCTTGTATGTGTTCCAAAGTTTATTGAAAATAAACTTAGCTTCATGTTGTCATAGTCCATCATGAAATTTCTTTCTTTCCCTTATTCTAATCTGTTGACAAATTTAAAGGATTACAATCATGTAGAATTACATTTACTAAATTGTGGTGGGTTTGGTCTACTTTGTCCTTTTATGCAGTGTTCATGGGCTTGATTTATTTTATATCCTGCCCTTACATATTAGTGCTTCATAATTGAAATCAAGTTATTTTGGCCCCCTGTTCCATCTACCATTATAAAGCGAAAATGAGTTTTTGAATAGTGAATTTTTAGAGTGTGGTTAAAAAATAGAAAAAATTTTAGGCTTATGTGCAAAATATTTTATTGCGAGAATGTGGGGTTGAAAATGAGTTTGAGAAAAAAGAGTTTTGAAATAATGGGAGACAAACATTGGCTAATTTTACTTCGATTTCTAGTCACAGAGATGTAAGTTATATGGTTGCAGTTTCATACTACTACCGTACTACTATTGTCTCAAGTAAGGAGATATAAATTATTTGAATTATTAAGACACTGCACAGCTTAATCCAAACTTGGCAAATATTTCACAAAATATTTATTACGATTTCTCTCAATAATATCATACCCAAATGTAGTTTTCTTCGTAATTCGGAACATCACTTGACCTCCATTGAGCTATCTTTGGTGTTTTACGTCATATATACTTACAGAATACAATTGGCGAGCTTGCTTCAGTTTCGGAGAAAGGTGTGGTCACAAGATTTTTCAGGACTACCATGCAGAAGCTTCTGAAGGTCACTCAAGAGGCTGGAAAATCAGGAACCTCAAGAAGTTCTAACCTAATGCAGGTTGACAACTCATCCCATGAAGGTTCACCATCATTAACCAGGTAAGCTGCCTTAAAGGCATTT
This sequence comes from Fraxinus anomala, assembly GCA_903798345.1. Lineage (NCBI taxonomy): Eukaryota > Viridiplantae > Streptophyta > Magnoliopsida > Lamiales > Oleaceae > Fraxinus > Fraxinus anomala. The sequence goes on along the minus strand of CAIGRN010007563.1, from coordinate 17,998 downwards.
TCTTATTCTCTTACCTGTAGCTAGGATGAACGAGCTAGGAATCTGCTTGTTACTTGTGCTAGATTTTTGATACTCTGCATTTTATTTTTTGTATAGGGCACAGTTATTGGACCTTGCTGTTTCACTTTTACCTGGCTTGGATACCAAAGAAATTGATCTTCTCTTCATTGCTATACAACCTGCATTGAAGGTTTGTCAATATTTAGCTTGTTACTTCCACTAATTATTATGTGAATGAAGGTCATTATATCTTTCTATATTAAAGGAGTTGAATTAAGTGAAGTTTAACACTTGCTGTATTCCAGGATGTAGAGGGTTCGATCCAGAAGAAGGCCTACAAAGTTCTATCAATGATTTTCAGGGTAATTTTGTTTATAACGAAAAATAATGTTTTTTGTGCTTCTTGTTATTATGCTGTGATATAGTACTCGATTTCCATCCAATCAAGTGTTTTTTAGCTATAAAAAATGTTGAAATATTTGGCTCGCATGGGTTATATGTTTTAATCAGTCGTGTGGAAGAAATTTCAATCTTATGAAAAGTGTTTGTTCATTGCCTATTTTGGCAGTGTACCAGAAGGTTATCAAAGAGAATAATTAGCATTAGTATTGAAGGTACATAATTTAAAATGACTTAGATCTCCCAATGTCTCGACTTTTAGGTATCACATACCATGATCCGGTATCTCAAAATATTGGATGGAAGAATGAAGGCTGAGATCTCAATATAGCAATGATATCGCGGTTGAAAATAATATATATCCGCAATATCTTAGCAAATTTTCTACAGAGAATCTTCCACACAACAAACAGCAGTTCATCCACTAGCTTGAGAATAATGGTGTTGGTTGATTATTTTTTCCCATTTATTTCCATGCGTAATATAAATTAACAATTTTTGAATCACTTGATCTAAAAACTTAAATTGTTAGAAATGACCGAATGTATATTATTTAAATATCGTTTTCAACACTCACCCGTCACGTCATTGTTTTTTTCTCATCAAAGCCTAACATGTGCACAATTTCATTAAATGGATGGCGACTTGACTTGGACGTAGACCTTTGTCATGTTGAACCATGAGATTTAAAAGAGCAGTTAAAGGCCACATATATATCATTTAAATCTTGTCTTCAACCACAATATCGTACCTAACTATTTGTTTGGTGTAATTTCACATTTAAATGAAGCCTGTTCATGAAAAATTATTAAGAATTTGGATAGATTACTTTGATATCTGAGATTTGATGTCTGAGGTTTGGTGTTCTGTGTAACAAAATGGGTAAAGGCTCATTTTGTAATAAAAAATATGACCGTCATGTCAATTGTGTTAATATATCTTTTCGATGCGTCTTCTTCTTTCTGGCTTCTGGTGGAAATGTGAAGCATAGTAGATAGTTGAAAAGAGCAGTCAGCTCTCTTTATAATAAAATCCCATCCGTCCCAAGCTCTATAGTGATTACCCCCTTCTACCTATTTTTTTCATACCACTGGTCTAAGACTGAGGTGACAGGACTGAGGAACTCCTTCATTATACATGTTTTTTCAGATATTTTAGATGATGTTAGCAAATCTCATTTGCAAGTTAAAGAGCATGCAGCATATTGCCTCTCTTTTTCAGTAGTACCCAAGTCTTTAGAAAGTTGACATAAGAGATAATGATTGAGCTAAATATCATCTATAGTAGTAATAACTTTTTAATTTTCATCATGTTCTTCGTTATGTGCTAACATTTTGGCTGATGAGCTTCCTGGAATGTAATGGACAGCACTCTGACGAATTCATTTCTCGAAGGCTTGAAGAGATGCTCAGTCTGATGATAGAAGTTCTTCCATCATGTCACTTTTCAGCCAAACGTCACAGACTTGACTGTTTGTACTTCTTGATTATTCACGTTTCTAAGGTAACAAGGAAAGTCAACCATATTAACTGAAGTCTGAAGTAGCTTGTTAAATTATTATGCCCATGTTTGAAACTGATTTTTTTCAAAATCACTTTTTCCCCACTCATTTTCAGTCACGTTCTCCAAGAAAATCATTTTTCACATTTTTCCTTAATTTTTCTGTACTTTTAACTACACATTCTCCCAAAAAATCACTCCTCAAAAATTCAACTTCTCAAAAGGCTATATTTTCCTTACATTTGAAGCAGCTTCTCCTTTCTAATTTTGCATTACATGCCTATGCCTATAGGATGGATCTGAACAGATGAGGCATGGCACAGCTGCATCTTTCCTTACTGAAATTATACTTGCACTAAAAGAGGTATATAACATTTTCTGAAACTTAGCTATCACTGAAGTACACTAGTTTGTGGTTTGTTGTTGTTACTTGGTTTCACACAAGTGAGCCTCCGAAACCTCTGATGCAGTAGATTCAGTTTGTTCTGACACCATTCTTTAGGCATTAATGTTAGTCTACAGGGTCTCATGCTCTCTTTAGATGATTATATTTTATGGCAGCATGCAAGCATGTATATCTCTTATGTATCTGATTCCTTTACATTTGACTGTACTGAAAGTTTTGGGTCTATCTACTATTATGATTTACAAATAAGGTCAAATTCAAATTTATAAAGAAAATTGATTTTTCAGTGACGAGGCTTTGAAGTTAAAGGTATAACAGCTTCATAGATGGTCAAAACAACTTTGACAATTGTGCTGTCCTGATATATCTTCCAATAATTCGTAGTAGTGCATCTATTTACATATTTTGTTAGCTGCCAAATACATTATGAATGGTTTCCCATGGAAATTGAGATAATATTCAGTTATTTTAGGGATTTGTGTTGTTGGCGAATGATATACCACTGTGCTTGTGAATTGTTGTCATTTCTTGCGTGTCATTGTGTCAGCATCCATCTATTTTTAAGGTTTGGTGCAACTACATTCTGTTCCCTACTGATATTTTTGCTATAACTTGGAATCCATGCTTTCTGTGCTTTTTAGTTAGTTATCATTAGATCGCTGTCGATTACAATGATGAAATTGTCATAAGACACTGAGTTTTTCTGTACCTAATATCCAATTATATATTTTTTTCTTTTTGTTAAGTTTTATTTGTTTCGTATGATGCTCCAATGTTATGCTGGATGTATGCACCTGCATTTTACATCATGGTTCATACATCTTTATTGTTATCTATGTTGTAATGGGACGTGGAAGCAGACAGACATGATTTTTTTTAAAAGTAAAGTAGGACATGGATATGTCGGGGACACGTCGATTTAAATTCTTTAAAGTTTAAAATTTATACGTTAATCTTTGTCTATATTTGGCTCATGTTTATAAACTATTTATAAGCACTCAAGCTACTTTTTTATCCACACATTTCGAGGGATGCACAAGTATTACCTATTTATTCATCAATATTTTCTATCTATTTTATAATTTAAACCATTTATAAATTCTATTATTGTAATTTTTAGTGTAGGGCACATCACATGCCATGAATGTCCCTAACGTATAGAGAATTAAAAATTTTTAAAAAAAATTCAAAACAGGGAACATGATGTGGTTGTCAGAACCATATCATGAGTGTCCTAGTATCATTGGTGTCCAACACGAAGTGATGTGTCGTCACGGACGCACATCATTGATTGTTATTTATTCAAACTCAATTAAATTTATTGACATGATCGTCATCTCTTTAGTGAGACAACCAAGCTGGTCAGGGCCACCATGTCACTGTACTTTCTTGTTTCCAACAATCTCATTAGTGATTGAATTGCGGCACTTTTTTATTTCATTGGAAATGGAAAACATACATACATACATACATACATATATATATATATAACCAAGAACTTTCTTTTATGGAGCGTTGCTGGCTTGCTAAACCTTGTAAAAATAGTGATTATATTGATTAACTCTTTTATCGGTAGTGAAATTCTATTAGATCTTATTTTAGAAAAAAATCTTTTAAGAACCAAATGGAAGTGACAATTATAAATCAGGTTCTGTTAATTTGGTGAATTTTGGTGGGCTCTTTCGATCTATTAAAATTTACTGTTTTCTATGAAGAAAATAGCTGTTTTTACATATCTATGTGCATATGTAAGTATATAGATGCACATTTACTATGGATGTGTAACATGGTTAAGACATGCTGACTTCTTGGTGATGGTTTCCTTCCAAGGCTAATAGAAAAACGAGGAATAGAGCATATGATATTCTTGTCGAGATTGGTCATGCCTGTGGAGATGAAGAGAAAGGTGGCAAAAAGGAGAATTTGTACCAGTTTTTTAACATGGTACACGATTTGTGACTCTAGTGAATTGCAATGTATCTCAGCTGCAAGATTAACATGCTTTTCATATCTATAGGTTGCAGGAGGCCTGGCTGGAGAGACCCCTCATATGATTAGTGCCTCAATGAAGGGCCTAGCTCGCTTGGCTTATGAGTTCTCTGACCTTGTTTCTGCTGTGTACAATGTCCTTCCATCCACATTTCTCCTCCTGCAAAGAAAGAACAGAGAAATAATCAAGGTCCATTTCGCTCGTCTCAACTTTTTGCAAATTGAGTTTTTCAGAATAAATGGGTGCTTTCTTTTGTCATCTGATGCCTTTGCATTTTGGATATTTGATTTTCATTGCAGGCTAATTTAGGTTTACTGAAGGTATTGGTGGCCAAATCACAAGCTGAGGGCTTGCAAAAGCACCTGCAGAGCCTGGTTGATGGATTGCTGAATTGGCAAGATAGTACTAAGAACCATTTCAAAGCGAAGGTAAGTATATGATTATTTAGGTCATTGCTTGTGATTTACGATCCTTGACGTTCTCATTCTGAAAGCTTATTCATAAATAGGAACTTTCCGTTTCTTCTGCATTGAAGTCGTGTGCTAAGACTCTCTGTTGTATGTTTGGTCAATTCTTGAGTGTGCGATGAATTTATCTCTGGTGTATTGCTGTAGGTTAAACTACTCCTCGAAATGCTTGTAAGAAAATGTGGTCTGGATGCTGTGAAGAAAGTCATGCCTGAAGAGCATACAAAACTTCTCACCAACATAAGAAAGGTTTGTCACCTTGGGAAGATAACTTTATTTTCTTTAATATTTTTTGTTAAAGAATATGATGTTAGTGATATAATTCATTCTCTTAAATGCAGATGAAGGAGCGGAAAGAGAGGAAGCAAGTTGCTAAATCTGTTGATGCGAGATCTATTCAATCGAAAGCAACTACATCCAGGTTTTTTCTTTTTTTCTTTTCATGCATATGAATCCTTTACGAGTGGAGAGATTACAAGACATAAATGTAGAACGGAACCACCTCTAAGAGCATGTTTGTCTTTGCTTAAAATTTAATTTTCTAAAATGTAAATCAATCGCCGCCAGTTGATCTATTTAGGATTCCCAATTTCTCGAATTTGCCTATGAAATAGTCTTCCCTGATGGTAAACTGGAAGTTGAGATTGAATTTAGAATTTTTACTTATTATTATTATTATTATTATTATTATTATTATTATTATTATTATTATTATTATTATTATTATTTTTGAATTCCCCCAAAGGAAACAATAAAATAAAAAAATAAAGCCCAAAATAAATTTCTAATTTCTTGATTTTTTTTCTTTTTTTTTTTAATTTCAATTTACTCAATTTTTCTCGTTTAATTTTATTTTATTAGCACAATAACACGCCATAAAAATATTTAAGCAAATCAGCTATTAATGCTTGTCTATATTTGTTATCTAATTTTCTATTGATATTAAAAGTGAAGATGATAGAAATTAAATGCAACCGAGTTTAATAAGTGCTTTTGTCTATATACATAATTTATTTGGAAAATTAACATATTTATGTCAATTTTTTGTGGTATGTATATATATGTTTCTTTAACATTTTTAATAAACAATTTGGCCCAGTTCAACTTTTTGACCCTTGACCTTTTCTGGGTCGATGGCTTGGCTGGTTTTCAGTTCTACAGAATACAAGTAACTTAGAAGAGAAATTAATTTATCAGAATTTAGTTGTCTTTTGAAAATGTATTCTGTCTCTTTGTGACACACTGGAGTGACGAGTGTAGTTTTACCGCGGTGTACTATTTCTCTGTGGTTTTGTTTTACAATGGTTTGTGAAAGTATGTTGTTAGCTCATTATCAAATAATTTAACCATGTATACCTTTGCAAAGATGCTTCTGTGCGACCATGTCTGTCAATTAAAAATTAAAAGAATGATTACCACTTTAAAACAGATGGTGAAGGCAAAGGACATTAGTCCTTAGTGAGCCTTTTCACAACATGCCTGTAAAGAGTACTTAGTTGTCTAGTGATTCCTTGTGACCTATCATCTCTTGCTGGTTATTTAAGGACGACTATAAGCATCCTATAGTAATTCTTTAATTTGTTGTACAGGATGAGCAGATGGAATCATACAAAAATATTTTCTGATTTTGGTGAAGAGGAAATGGAAAACAGTGATGCTGAATACATGGATGCACAGAGTATTTATAGTGGGAAAAAGAAGGGTTCCTCGAAGTTTGAATTTAAAGCATCTTTACGGTCTGTTTACATTATGTATATAACTTATTAGCTTTATGCATGCTCCTGTTAATAATGTTGTTGGCATTGGAATAATTCATTTCTTTAGGATGTGGGATACTGCTAGGTACTCATGTAGGCTATTCATGCATTTGGGAGCACTTGTGTCACATGTTATTGAACTAATGATAGTTTGAATGTTATCAGATCCAAGAGAACCCGTAAAGCAGCAAAGAGCTTGCAAGAAGACTTGTTTGACCAATTGGATGATGAGCCACTTGACTTGCTTGATCAGAAAAAGACGAAGTTTGCTTTGCGATCATCAGAGATAATGAAAAAGAAGTCTGATTCCGATGATGAGCTAGAGATAGACCCCGAAGGGCGTGTAATTATTCGTGAGGAAGGTTGGGAAAAGAAGGGAGGTAGGACCCACAAGCGAGAGATACCTTATGACACTGAGGCAGATGAAGTACGAAGCAACTTGTCTGCAAATTCACGAAAAACACAAAAGCGCAGAAAGACGTCAGAGTCTGGGTGGGCGTATACAGGTAGTGAGTATGCAAGCAAGAAGGCACGTGGTGATGTGAACAGGAAGGACAAGCTTGAACCTTATGCCTATTGGCCACTTGACCGAAAAATGATGAGTCGCAGGCCAGAGCACCGCGCAGCTGCTAGGAAAGGTATGGCAAGTGTTGTAAAGCTAACAAAGAGGTTAGAAGGCAGAAGTGTCTCAAATGCACTTTCTATGAAGGGAGTTAAATTAAAGAAGGGCAAAAAGAAAGGGAACCAAAAGAAAAGTTGAGGTTAACTGTCTTGTAGGTCAGACGGGAAATCTGCAATTGAGGCCATTGAAGTTCCATAGCGCTGCTTAAATTTTTAGCCAGTGACTATTTATGTTTCTGGTTTGGTTAGGAGTGTCCTCATTTCGCCCCTTTTACGTAATTTTGTTGTGCCGTAAAAGGTATTTCTTTTCTGTACTAAAATATCAAAGTGAAGATATTGTCTATCATTCTTTCAAACCTATAAAGCTTGGTCTATTGTGACTTTTCGTGTAAAAATTATAAAAACATGTGAATGGACCGTTGAAACAATTGTCTTCTCCATAGTATTATCTCATGAGTTAGTAGTTGCACGAGCCAAGGGGTAATCCCAAGTCATTACTGGTGATCATAATATTAGACTTGCTTGATATGTCGACGGCAGCTGGCTTGCGTCGAACACTCAAATGGCATAACAAAACTATTGAAGACGTATCAAATTAAGATTGGTGCATCTTCTCTTTTTAATTATGTTGTGTTTCAAGTTACGTGCAGACGCATCTACTAATTGCACTTGTCTCAAATTAATATTGTACATTGAGTCCAATCCTTTTTGCAAAACATATGCAACAAGATGACATCCAAAGGCATCGAATGGGAGAGAGAACCATATGATGATATAATGAAGTCGACAACAACTTGCATACAAAACTCGGGATTGAGATTGAGACAACATTGAAATTATCGACATGAAAAACACAACTTTTACAGCTCTACTGGTGACAAATATACAGACTGACTTTGCTTTTTACCCATCTAGGAAAGATGAACACAAGATACTTACTGCCTTGGTTATAGTTCTCTGTTCTGATATCATCTAAGACTTACAAATCAATATTCTTACCAGTACATACCTTTGGCATCATCATTTGCGATATCGAGTGTGCCATAAAGATCTACTTATATGGAGCAAATAAGATTGAGGAATTGTGGCCACCGAATCCAAATGAATTGGATAATGCCACCTTAATGTCCAGTCTTTCTTTCCTTGGTCCCACCAACACATTTGTGTCCTGAATTAATGGGTGATCATCAGTAAATGCTACATAGTTGGATCAACTTTACTTGCACAAACTGATAATAGCAAAACTAAGAAACCATTGTGCAAAATGAATTATATCTACATGTTCAGTTGCATCCTTTTAGCTCTGTCAATGCTCCTGGATATACAGTGTTCTACCATTTAAGCCATGTTTAATTAATGGCTCAAAGAACATATTTCTTTCTTCCCGAGTGAACAACTGGTAAAAGCATTGCAACACTAACAATATTCCCTCTGCACATGAAACTACTGAAAAAGAATGAAACTGAAGATCATACCACACCATCATCTGGAGTCTCAAGATTGATATTTGGATGAACCCAGCCTGTTCGTATCGCCTACAAGGAGACAAATTCAGTGAAATAGTCGAGCACAATGCCAAACCTACTTCATAGGGAATATCCCATTAATCAAGGGATTCAACATTAGAGCTCTTTAATAATCAAGAACCATAGAATATCAATTTGCAACAACCGAACACATGCAATGCCCACAAGGATCTGTACAAATATGACCTTGGCTCATTTTGATCTAATAACTTCACTGGATAAAGAAATTGTCAAAAAGTTTAGTTGTATTGACATTTGAAGGAACAGACTGGCAACAACATTAACAAGGCTTCAGCTTGTCAGTACTCCAACTCAATGTTTATCACTTCCTAGTTCCTAGAAAATACAAAAGGAACCAATGTTTTCGGAAAATGGAAGATTGGAGCTAACCACCAAACCGTCCAATATGTGGCTGATTCTTCACGATAATCAGAATGACCTTGATGTAGCTGGTTATGGTCTCTGTGAAACTATCACTTATACAAGCGAGGGAACAGCATAAAGGAGAGAGATGTTAGGAAGATGGGTAAAACAATAATTTTTGTGCATAATTACTCCCATGTTTATGTCATTTATTATATTTGACTGAGATCAAATTTTCCCTACAACTCTTTATAAACCCAAAAGGCCCAAATATGGTCACCCTGACATTTTTCACCCTTCTGAGATTGTACAGGCTAAGATGTTCTCCTAATTTAAATTGAAGATTTTTCTTTCTATTTTACTGAATTTCTTTAGTCCCATAGGAACAAGAACTCAAACCTAAAATTAACCACAATTCTGGCCGACAAGTAAACTTTAGCAACTTTCCTATAAATATGTACCTTAATTTGAACCTACCAGTCTCAGCAGTTGCAAGCCAGTTTCTCATAGGAAAAAAAAACATTTTATAGGGTTGCTGACAATTTTTCTTCAAGGACAACTATCAGGATGCCATGCAAAATGCAAATACATCTATTACCGCGAAGATAGAGCCTTAAGATAATATTTATGCAAATGCCTGATTCAAAGATGTACAGTGATTTTCTAGTGACTTCTGCAAACAAAATAAGCATGACAAAAACCTGCACAGTTGCAACAGCCTCCACAGCACCAGCTGCTCCAAGCAGGTGACCAATCATAGATTTTGTTGAGTTCACTCGTAACTGCAAACACATAGAACAACCCATAACTTTTATCAGGAACCTAACAGTATAGAGTATAATTACTATGCAGAGAAGAAAGAGTTTTTGCCATTATTTGGAAACCTCTTGATTCTGCCCAAAACAATGGACAAGAGCTTGATACTCCTTGAGATCACCAGTTGGAGTGGACGTCGCGTGTGCATTTATATAGTTTACATCTTCTTTGCGTACTCCCAATTGAGCTAGAGCCTTCTCTATGCAGAGAATGACACCAGTTCCTGCTTATAGAAGCGCTCAGAGTTTTAAAATTACATCTCAGTAAATTGCAATAAACAACATCATGCATTTTCTTTTTTTCATGGATATAAAGTATAAGGACTGAACTTGGTCGAAACAGTTGGATAGTCAGAAGATTATATAAACTATTAGAATATATACAGTGCAATCCAATGCAATAACAATATATTTAAAACAAGAAAATGTACCTAGCCATTTATGGGCACAAACAGAATGAAAATGGGCTGTTACAGAAAAGAAAATAATGAATCTTATTTTCCATATAAGGTATTTGTTTCTTTTGAAAGTTGAATAGAAGAATACTGATATTCTATAGCATGCATCACCCTTTTTTCCTTTGGAGTAGGGGTTGGAGGAGGTAACCAAGAGAGAGAAACAGCGAGGGAAGGAGTTGTGGCATGAATCTTTGTTGCTGATTCTTCATAATTAAAAGATCCAGTGGCAAGTGCTCAAAAGTAAACCATCTTGCTGTTGACTGTCACTTTTCCTGATACTTTAGAGATTTCCTAGACATTATGCTTTTGGGGTGTCTTCATACAAATTGGTTTATGCTTTGTTCCAGATTTACATCATTTCATACACCCACAATTTTCAGCTTCCAAGTCACAAAATTTTGGTTCAAGATTGGGAGGCTGTGGCAATCATAGCACTTTTGCAGAGAAACTGTGATCCTACCAAAGCTTCACATCCCTGAGATAGCATAATAAGCTGTAGATATTCCTTTTACTTCTTGATCTTTAAGGTAACTGATACTGATGGAGATAGAGATAGAATTTAAATAGGATTTTAAAATCGAGTTCAATTCAAATTATGTTCATTTATATTAGATTATATTAGTTTAAATAATTGATAAAGTTCTACTTTATTAAATATTCTTTTGATTTTAACTTCTTTATTCTATATAAAGAAAGCTTATTCTTTGTAATTGGTACCCTTAAATATATGAATAAATTGTCTCAAATTCTTCTTCTTCTTGAAATCCATTTTTCTTTATTGTTCGTCGTCAAATTATTACGTTCATGCATCAATTTGGTACCACAGCTAGTCATTTTCCTTTGGCCAAACAAATCTTTCGTTCTTAAATCCAAAATCAACATCCCAACCATCTACTTCCAAATCATACACATAACTAACCAAGCAACCAGCACACACAAATCCAGGAGCAGAATAATCAGGCAGCAGTAAAAGTTGTTCCCAAATTTTTCCTTTCTACGTTCTAGTTCCAAAAAAAAAAAAGGTGTGAAAAAATAAACCAGAAATGGAAGTTTTTGCTACTATTTACATGATCCGTATCTGTTTCAGCCGCTCATGAGAATTCAATTGCAGCAGTCCACCGTCACTCTACGTTCTAGTTCCAAAAAAAAAAAAAAAAAGGTGTGAAAAAATAAACCAGAAATGGAAGTTTTTGCTACTATTTACATGATCCGTATCTGTTTCAGCCGCTCATGAGAATTCAATTGCAGCAGTCCACCGTCACTTGTGTACTCCTCAACCGTAGCCGTGCCATCTTGAATCTGATAACAGAGACGCTATTGGGCTCTTTTATGTTTCGTAAGGTACCAATTTCTTTTATATTAGAAATCCGCGTTTAGGCTTGTCAACTTTACCCAAAGTCCAAACTGTATAAATTTTAAGGATCTTTCAGGGGAGAAAAGGGGCAGCGTTAAGGTGATTGATGGTCTGTATTAATATTACTTTGGATGATCCTATTAGGAGTAGACATGCTCAAACTGTAAAAAGGTAGTAGAACTTTTCTTTTTGGTAAAGATCAAATAATGTTATAGCATTATAATTTTGGCCATTCGACCTTTCCACATTTAAACAGTTTGTTGAATCACTTGATCTAAAAGTTTAAACAATTAAATAATGTCTTCAACACACTCCTCATGTATGGCAGGATTTTCCTATCAGTCTTGTATGTTTACAATTTTCATTTAAATGAGTGGCTCTTAGAAAAATCCATGACCTTTGCGTGCTTTGATTATAACAACCCAAATTCCCTTTACCCACTGTTATTTTTGGATTTGGGTCTTGCTGTAAAAATTTGAAAGTTCGAGGACCTAATTGATCGTTGGCCAATAGTTTAGGGACCAAATGCAATTTTTATACAAATTTGCAGATTTTTAGTTCCCAGCTATAGTAACTCGTGAATAGCGCGTTCTTTGGGAAAACATTATTTTCTCTTGACATGGCACACTACAATAACAGTATGAATTTTCTTGTCATATATGAATTTGAACATCATTACTGCTACCCTGTGAACTCCAACAAGATATTGACAACCAGAAATATTCATATACAATGCATGACAGGAAGTTCAATAGAGACTTGAGATTTCAATCCACTTATCCTTGTCATTAAAATAAATATTAGATTGGCGTATTTGCAAACTAAGAAAGTTAATTTATCTGAACTTTGCAGATGCATCATTAGGCCATAAGAAAACGAGGGATGTTACCTTCTGGATGAGGCTCTGTCACGTGATAAGCATCACAAGTGAAACTTCCACCAAGAAACTCAGCATAAATGTTTGCACCTCTTTTCTGCTCATCCAGAATATGAATGGAAAAGACGTTTGGAGGATAAATTAGCCCACAAGTAGTTCACTAAAAAACAGAAGAGAAAAGCACTCTTATATAAAGTGTGGTTTTAGAATACCTTGGCATGTTCAAGTTCTTCCAGAAGCAATACTCCAGCCCCCTCTCCCAAAACAAATCCATCACGGTTCTGTCAAAAGTCAATAATTCAATTATAGGGGAAGTTGCTACTCTTGTTTGAACATTTTGGATGTCCGAGTTTCATTCAGTTGATTAAAGATCATATGCAAGCACAAGCATGTTTCTCTTTCAGAAATCGGACTAAGTATCATTTCCAATTTAGCACTGGTGGAACACATTTTCCGAACCTAGAAACTGTGAGGCAAGATAGAGATTATTACGCTGTCCCAGGGACGTGAAGCTTTAGTAGGATCACAGTTTCTCTGCGAAAGTGCTCTGCATGCCACAAAGCCTCCCAATCCTGAATCAAAAATTATGATTACGAAACTGAAAATTTCAGGTGAATGAAATGATAGAACAAGGCATATACCAATTGGTATGATTGCTGCATCTGAGCCACCACAAAGCATCATGTCCTGGAAAATCAAAAAGTATCAGGAAACATGACAATCAACTATAAGATGGTTTAATTTTGGGCACTTGTAACTGGATTCTTCAATTATAAAACAGATTAGAGATGGTACAGTGAGCACCTCCAATGAAAGGGAACGACACTTACAGCTTCACCTCTAATTATGTGGTTAGCAGCACTCAGTATACAGAAGTTGCTTGTTGCACAAGCAGTCGATATTGAGTAGTTTGGGCCCATCCATCCCTGCAGTATAGTATTAATTAAGTCTCAGAAGGATTCAACGGGTTATTGATTGCTCGAGTTGCGACGGTTAAAAATGGAATTTCTTAACCAGATCCATAGCAAGAATGGCGGAGCCCATGTTGGTGATTGCAAAAGGTACACAAAATGGATTCATCTTCCTATATGAGATGCGCAGAGCTTCAATTCCATCTTTAAAAACCTGTTCAAACAACAAAGCAACTCAGAAGCGGTCAAAAAGAAAGATAAAATTAATGACAGTCAGAAGAATCTCTCCACCGAAATCCTTGGAAAGACGCATTATAAAGAATAAGAACTTCTGAAGTATCAATTGCAACATTAATTTTGACTTGAAAGGATTATGTGCAATCAAAATGAAATATTCCTTTCCCTTGAGTTATTACATTTCCAGCTGCAACTATGCAACTTTGAAGTTATATAAACAGTGGAACCTTTATTCAGATAAATGTCTATTCCATTACAATATTTCTTCCCTTTTTAGCTTCCTTTATTATTTTTTGTTTTCGTGCTAGGCAGCATAATCTCTAAAAGAATTCAAACTTACCTTCATCCCGCCCATTGCTGAGCCAATCAAAACTCCGCATCTAGCTTTATTTAATCCATCCATCACATCCTCTGTAATTCCTCCATCGGCCAAAGCCTTCTTGCCTGCTGTGAGCATGTAAAGCATGAACTTATCCATTCTTTTAGAAAGTTTGGGAGCAACCCAACCATCTGTCGAGAAGGACTTGATCTCTCCGGCAATTCTCTGTGATAAGAAACCTTTTAAGTAAACTTCGAAGCCAGTTGCCTCCAAAAAATTAAAGGGATGTCACAAGCAAGACATACTGTTGGAAACTGGGAACAATCGAAAGCCTCTATCTCACTAATGCCGCTAACACCTTCAAGCAGGTTGCCGTAAAATACATCGGGATCACGACCAAGTGGCGTCTCCAAGCCCATACCCGTGACAACCACTCGCCTTTGTTTGGTTGTAGGTTTCTTCTTGGGTGCTACTTCCATGGACGGTTTCACAGGTATGTCCATTGTTTCTCCTATAATTTACATGGGAGCCAATGGATTAAAAATACGACAGGATGACCCAAAAACAAGAAACCAAAATAGTAGGTAGTCAAAATTCATCAAAATGGATAATTCCAATTTTATTTCAGTTACATGTTAAGAAACCCAAGACCCTGCAGGTAAGGTATTCATGTCACCAAGCAAGTCTCCTAAATTAAAATTGACAATGGCTAAGTCAGTCACAACAAGGTGAACCACCCATAGACCCAACACAACACTGTCACTTTGTAAGGAAAAAAGAGTTGGGAAAAGCAAGGAAAGTGAACAACTACCATGGACATGGACAAACCTAAAAGAACACAACCTCACCCACCCTGAAAAACACAAGACTACACAGGGAACTGCAAATTAATTTCTCAGACATGAATGTGCAGTCACATGCTCTAATATATGTCAGCAAATAAAGAGGGAAAACAACTTGATTATGTTTCGTTGGTGTTTAATTTGATGAAGTTAGTGTTGTATTTGACTTTGACGATGGTGCATGAGCCATTTCTTATAGAAAAACAAAATCAGAACCCAGAAAATTTTCTTCTGCTTTTCTTCTCTAATATGACAGATTGGTTGAAGAATTGACCCCACTTCAACAGAGTAAAAACCCCGTTCTTGATAATTAAACTTCTCTAAGCTAGAAAAATGAAGAAATTCAAGAAAATGAAACTTCAGACTACATGCGTGCAATATGAACAGCAATATAACACAAGGATACATTAAATTTTCTATTTAATTAAACCCATCATGAGCTACTACAGACGCTCACTCAAATCTTTAAACTAAATTAAGAACAAAAGCAAGATGACATACATGCATAAAATCAAAATATACCAGTATGAACAACAGTAGGTTGATTGAGTTTTCTACGTCTACGATGCAGGGGAACAGTCGTCGATCCATACCCAAAGAAAAAATGGGAAGAGAAAAACCTACCAGTAGACGATTCATAAAACTGGTTGCATGGCTCAAAGGCCAAGCAAGAAGTCACAAAATTACTAATTCCAGAGAACTCCGACGCAAATTTGACCAGGGGCCTCTTCCTCCTTCGCGAAGCACATTTGCTCAACCTCGAGGACATCGATGAAGAAGACAAAAATGCGTTGCCCATGGAAGAGTCACGTTGACAAGCAACTGACATGCATGCCGCCATTAGCCACGAGCAAACAGCTGATGACGCCCCCATCACCCCAAAATCCCCAAGCAACCAAGACACAAAATGAGATAATCTATATATACGTATATATATGTAGTGTGTATCAGGGTATTTTTGTGGGTGGGACTCAAAACGAGAATGGTGGAATTAACGAGAGGAGAGGTTCAACTTCAAATTCCAAAAAATAATCATTTTTTCATGTTTCACTCCTAGAAAGATCATCTCACACCGGCACTAAATGAATCTGAATTATGTAAGTTACAGAGACAGAGAAAGCACAAGTCATGTCATCTTTTTGGATTTTGTAAGCAATTGACACGCAAGTTTTTCCTTTTTATTTTTTACCTGAATATCCTAGTCGAGTCATCTCTCTCATTTAAGGCTTATATTTATTTATTTTTTTGGTTCAACTAAAAAATTATATTAAAATTTAAATTAAAATCAACAATTTATTTTAATCTCACATTTCATCGGATACACGACTTTCCAACCACACTTATTTTTATCTAAATCAAACTTGGGCTTACCATCGCTTTGATGCCAAGCATCTATGACCAGACATATTTTGAGAATTGCAAGGAGGTTCTTAACCTTGTCTCCAATCTTAAAATCTAGATAGTGAAATTTGTT
The DNA here is from genome assembly GCA_903798345.1 of Fraxinus anomala. Taxonomy (NCBI): domain Eukaryota; kingdom Viridiplantae; phylum Streptophyta; class Magnoliopsida; order Lamiales; family Oleaceae; genus Fraxinus; species Fraxinus anomala. The sequence continues at coordinate 1,682 of CAIGRN010007563.1, read as the reverse complement.
GGTCTACCTTTCACATTTGTGGACGTCGTGGATCCTTGACAAGCTGCTGGTTTCATTAATTGGCAAGGACCATCGATATGCTTAGTCCCTTGACAACTCACACCTACAATCTTTCTATCGACAATCACGCTTGGTAAATATTTCGTTAAGTTGTAAATAACACTGCTACATTTGTAAATATTTATTATGATTCTTCAACTTTTAAATGTCTAATGGTATCTCTAAAGTTTTCTTCCATAAGTTACGATAGGATGTAGGCGAGTAGATAGTATTCAAAAACTTCAGCAACACTTTCTAGTCATAGCCTTTGCACCAATTATTGTTGGGAACAAACAAGATATCAGAATTCCTCCGATACCAATTTGTTGAGAATTCGATCAAATAATTAAATACGAGAATTATATGAGTAATATGAAAATAATGAATTATACAAGAACACAAGATTTCTGTAGAAGACGATGAAAATTTATTATATCAAGAAATTAAAATTGTTTTATAAAATTTGTTACTCTCAATCTAAATCTAAACAAGTCTCTCAAATTTCTAATGTATATAACAATGATCTAATTGTTATATTGAGTATATGAAGAGCATACACATCGTGGAGAATATATAGGAGCCCATTCTTAGATTTATGGATGAAGTAGATCACAAAAATGCGGCCAAAATCAACTAGGAAACCTTTTTCTACCGTCCAAGTGGCACCACGGCGTCGGCCTTGCTTCTTGCTGGGCGCCGTCCTCTTGCAACTAAGTCAATGTTCCAGCTCCGTACCAGTGCTTCCAAAATACTATTTCATCCATTCTAAAGTCTTTTTTCAATCAAACTCTAAATCTATGATAAAATTTGTTTCCTTATCAATCTGAACTTACAAACCAAAATCATTTAAAATTCCCCTATAAATCAAACTTCCAAATCATACATAATTTAAATCACAAATGTAACAATTATAATTATTGCATTTCGTGAATCAAAGCAAAGACACTATTTTCCTGCATGTAATTAATAAATTCATTATTTTCTATGCATTCAAATCTTTTGTAATCATGTGATTGCAAACATTCCGCAGGATATCTTTAGAATTAGAGTCAATTCTTTCTTGATTCGTGCACATATAACCCATAATTAAAGAAGTAATAAATTGCATTGTTCTCCAGCCACGTGTCAGCATGTCCTTGCCTCAATTCTTTTTTTTTTTTTTTCGTTCTTGAAAACGACGACGTTTTATGTATATTAAAAAATGACGTCAATTTTTTTTGGGAACGCCGACATTTTCTTGACAAACAAAACAACATCATTTTTGCTTAGATTTTTTTTTTCTTCCTTTTTACGCTCCTTGACGGTTCCCTAGTAATCGCTCTTCTAACCTTCTCAAACCTATTGCGATCAACTATTTGCTCTTCGATTATCAGCAGATCGTCTACCGCAACCCTAAAATCGTGATATAAGATTTGATGTTATGTAGTTTTCCTTTGTAATTTCTGCATATTTGGATGATCTTCATTCATGGTCAAGAAATCTATAATTTTTTGTATGTCTCTTATTTGAACTTATTTTATCGAGTCTATTTTCTTCTTTGGGTGCGAACCGTCATTTGTGTTCTTGCTTTTTGTTTAGATTTCTGATAAGGTTAATACATTTTTTATGTTTTTGCAAAGAATATATATATATATAATTTTTTT
>CAIGRN010007550.1:0-21944 GCA_903798345.1 Fraxinus anomala | reverse complement strand
TCAACAAAATTGTAAATTATTTGAAAAATGAATTTCAGACGAAAGATTTGAGAAAAACCTGTCTTAGGTTGCAGATTGAACATTTTTCAAAAAGATTATTTGTTCAGCAATCTAAATCTAGATATACAGAAAAAGTCGTAAAACACTTTTATATGAATAATGCACATCCATCGCCTATGGTTATTTGATCACTTCATGTGAAAAAAAAAAGATTTTTTTCGTCCACTTGAAGATGGAGAAAATATTTTTGGTCCTTAAATATCATATCTTAGTACAATTGGAGTATTCTTGCAAACTGTACTCGACCCGATATAGCTCTACACCAATACAAAAATATTGGAATGGTGTTTAAAAATATTTTTTGTTTCCTAAATAATACTATTGATTTGTGATTATTTTATTCTCAAAAGTTAGGTTCTGTGGGATATCCAGATGTAGGCTATCTGTCTGACTCATATAAGCTATACATGTGGAGGAGCAACTTTATTATGGAGATCTGTGAAATAATCATTGACAGTAATATTCTCAAATTATTCTAAAATTATCACAATTCATGAAGCATGCCAATAATGTGTATGGTTGAGGAACATAACTCATTATATCCAAGTGTCATGCTGATTAATTTTAACAAAAGATAGTCCAATAGTTTTGTATGGAGACAATGCTGCTTGTATTGTACAACTAAAATAAGATTATATCAAATGTGACATGACGAAACATATTTCTCCAAAATTCTTTCATACACATGAATCTCAGAAGAATGTTGACATCAATTTTCAACAAATTCGCTCAAATGACAATGTGGCTGATTTATTTACAAAAGTACTACCAACATTTACATTTAAAAAATTGGTTCACAAGATTGAAATGCGTCGACTAAAATATTTTTAGTAATCAACATTAGAGGGAGTAACTGTACTCTTTTTCATTCGCTTAGATTTTATCCCACTGAATTTTCCTAACAAGACTTTAATGAAGTAACATTTATCTTTAATACTCCAAAATATTTATCTTCTTTTTTCTTTCGTTTGATTTTTTTGTCTCATTGAATTTTTATCAAATAAGGTTTTAGCGAGATATATATTTTGTAATGTATCATTCAAGGGGGAATGTTGTAAATTGTAAGTTTATTAGTGAAGGACAATTATATCCCTATAACCTTCCAAATTATTATCATTGTATCCCTAATCTTTCTTTCCATATAAATATAACATTTTGATTCTCATTATAATACACACAAATCTATTGACTTTTATTCACTCTTCTATTTTTCTCTCTTTTCACAACAGAAATTACATAATTACAAATGTTTTAAATACATTTTCAAAGGTAACAAATTTGTGGATTATAATTACATATTTAATCGCAAATCACATATTTTAATAGGTTACAAATTCTTTATTAATCACAAATTACTCAAATAACTGGTTCACAATCACTCCTCATCTCACATCACTCATACCTTATTCAGACCAATAAATAGAGCTAAAGTTATAGTTAAAGTCGCCAGTAAAAAATCGAAATAACTAGTTAGTAAGCATGAATGAGCTAAATCAAATATGTTATTTTTATACATAGTTTAAAAGACATTTACCTAATTTTTTATTTTTTAAAAAATAGGATGATACGCAAAAATACAGACTCACTCCACCAATGACGTCACCGCTCAAATCATTGCCTCCACCTCAAATCCACAACCGCCACCATTTCAAGCACACCATCTCCATCTCCATCTCCATCTCCATCACCAACAACACCAACACCAACACCAACACCTCCAACCCCACTCCACCACCATTTATACCACCCAAATCATCTTCACCACCTCAAATCCACAACTCACCACCACCACCTCCTGATTTTTGATACAAAAAAATTATTGCTGCCTGATTTTTGAACTTGAAATGCAGGAATCCAAGTAATTTTCTCATAAAATAAAGTGAGGCTAAAGGAGAGAGACGATCTTATACAATTGCTTGCAAATTCCAGAAATTTCCAATGGAAAACAAAGGTATGTACATATTCTTTGTTACAATTTAATACGTGAAAACCATGAACTTCTAAATATTTGAGATTATATGTAATTATGTAATTGGTTTAAGTTAACCAAATCACTAATATGCAGTAGTATTTCATTTTATTTTAAAAAGGTTCTCACACATCCAGAAAATTTAGATCCAGTAAATATTATGTTTAATAGCTCACGCAGTTTTAACACAATTGAGGAATTCCTCTGCCTGTATGGTTTTGTTCTCTTCTGGTTACACAGATGAGACAAATTCATTTATTTTAAGTCTGTTTTAAAATACCATCAATCTAGCCTTCACCTGGAATTCTCAATCAAATAGTCAACTATACAATGTAGCTAAACACTGTTAAAAAGAATTAGACATAGAGACATTAATAATTTTTTCTTAATTTATGATCAAATCAACTAGAATGAAATCTCTGAATGCACTCCACACACACAGTTGAATGATTTATTTTTCATCAAAGATTATTGAAATATGCAAAAAGGAAACGAGGGATTTCCTTGATGCGAAATATCTGCTACGTAAATTAATAATAACTACATAAAAGTATAAAAGCATTTGCAAATTAAGCCTCCAGGTACCCTTTTCTTTCCAAGTATGAAATCACTATCTCGGCCAAATTTGTTGGAGAATCACACACCCCTCCTTGTTGATGTAAAACTATCTGCACGATATAATTCTGAAATTAAACACTTTATTCTTCAGCAATCTGTCAAGGTCGAGAGAAAACAAATTTTGGGAAGGCATTTATTGTCTAAACAGATGGTTAGAAAGCTTTGCCATTATTCATTTGACAACTACCAAATGAAACAATGTTGTTATCACAAGCCAACTAACAAGATACAAGATGGAAGATGCCAATCTATATAGTCTTATATCATTTGTTGGATGTTGAGAAGATAATCTATTTTAAGGATGGGTATGTTTGAATGGATTCAGCGAGAGAAAAGACCTTCTTTTGCCTGATGGGAGTACATACCTCAGAATTCAATGGCGGCTCATATGGATCATCGACACCTGTAAAACCTGGAAAAAGAGCAATATAAATTGAATCGTTTAAATGGAAAATAAATGCCAGAGAAGATCGAAGCTGGAAGGGAGTCCAAGGACAGAAATCATGAATATGTGTCAATAGCTAGGCAATGGTACATTTAACATGGGAGCGTGTACAATTACAGGAGGGATGTTCAGTGCCGATTCTTATAGTACTGTTACCAGCTGCTGCATCATTCTTCTTCACAGTGAAAATGAAGCAACAAGAATCTTTGCATATTTGATTTCCTAATACTAGTATCTGATGGTGAAAAGTGTCAGATCAGAGATTGTAGTCAAGAATTTCCCGACAACAAAAAGATGAACAAAATATATAGAAACTAACACACTTAAATGATCATAAATATAAACCCCAGAACCTCCAATTTCACGCAGCTCCTGCTCAGTGCTGTCATGCAGCTTATGTGTGAAATTCTGAGTACACATGGTGGATTGACAATAAATTGATGGGTTGATGTCCAACAAATTAGGACTGGGCATGACATTTGGAGTCTGAAGCCTAATTAGATGCACTCACACACATGCACACGCAAACCAATAGAAGTAAAAGAAGAAAAAGAAGCGCAGCAGATGCATGAAATAAATCCTTGCAAAAGGATATACTGGCCTGCAGATGGTTTCCTGGGAAATTTTTAGCAATCTACATTTTATATCCTCAGCAAAAATAGGATTTCTAACTCTGACACAGTCATCTGTTTTACTATAAAACTTACCTTTAATTTTTCCAGCTCGTGCAAGCTTGTACAATCCCTTTGGATCCCTCGTCTCGCACACTTGCAGAGGCACATCCATGAAAACCTGATATTTGGGAAACTCCCAATCAATCATTTGCAATCAATACGAGTTTTCCACTTCAAGAGTTTGGATTGTAATTTGTAAATATACCAATATCTAAGAAAATTAAAATCTTACATGTACAATTTCCAAAAGAAGAATACTACCTCAATAAAATCTCCTTCTGGAAGTAATGCACGACAGGCATCACGCTCCTTTCTGTAAGGTGATATCAAACTTGCTATACAAATAACTCCAGAGTCTGCAAATAGCTTTGCCACCTCTCCTGTTTATAATAAAACACAATTCCTAAACTGGTTAACCTGAATGAGTCGGATTCTTTAGAAAGAAGATTCTAATCGAGAACCAGGCCGGAAAAACCAACCTATCCTTCTGATGTTCTCTGCTCGATCTTCAGCATTAAAACAAAGGTCACTATTTAGGCCATGCCGAACATTATCACCATCAAGTATGTAGGTGAGGTTTCCTCTAGCATGAAGGCCACGGCTTAAAGCACATGCCAAAGTGCTCTTTCCTGAAATACACCACCACCTCCTTCAGACAAAAGGAAATCATGAAATCAACAGTAAAAAAGCCGTATAGTGTTACTGTTACACCTAAAAAAGAGGGAAAATGAAGACGAAAAATTTAAAACACTATAAAATAAGCTATTTTGCTAACAATTTGTCATTCCAATAAGTTTTTCCAATGGTATAACAAATAACATTCCCATAAATTATATCTAAAGTCAAAAGCTAATTATACATATATATTACTTGGATTTTTCAGGCTGGGTCATTCTTTAGAATTTTAAATTTCAAGTCCAGGTATAAAAATAACTGATGCGGAATATGATCATTCTTCCAGAGAAACAAATTGATGAGAATTCATCAATGGACAAATTGGTGAGAATTTGTCAATGGATAAATCAATGATATTTAAGCGGTGCATCATAATTCCATAGAAATAAATCATTTATAGTAAAGAACTGTCAGAACTTGAGAACAATGTCTTTGTTCCCGTTTTTCATTGTTTCATTTCTTCATTCAAAAGGCATTGAAACAATATCATGGTTTAAATGCTATAATGTTACTCCATGATTTCCTACTGTAAACACAGAATCCATTTACAAAGACACAAGGGTTACTTTCGTTTGACCAGCATCCTAGACCTGAAAATTTTTGTAGTAAAATTCTTTGTCTTATAGAGGTGCATAACTTTCAGGTTCTATAAAAAATCCAACTTCACAAGACAATGACCACGTTGAAATCATAACTGTAGGACACTTGACAGGATCATCTCTGTATGACACAGTGACACACAAACATGTGAAAGCTTCTTTAAAATTTTCGAAAAGTTCCCTCTCGGTTGTAGAAAATGTAACTGTCCTCTTTGTTTGCACAACAACAAAAACTACGCGTTGCTCCCAATAAAATTAAGGATGCGGTGTGACAAGGTGTTTAGAGCTCCAGTCAACTAAAGAAAGAGTCAATTATCTCACAGCATCCATACAAGATCAAATAGAGTGACTATTTAATTTCCAGGATTTTCATTTTTGAGAGTTCAAATGCAGCACTTTATGTAATGAAGATAAGCACAATCAATAGAACCCAGAAAAATGGTCCGAGTACAAGCTGTACGTGTAGAAGTATATCACTCTCGGTTTTTCCAATTCTCAGAATTTTATCAAATAGTACCATATGAAGGATGAACTGGATATCCTTGTTTCTCAATTATTCTAATCTACATACAATTATCTAAAACTACGAAGCCTTTAGGATAGATGTTGATAGTTTGAAACATATCACTAACCTCACTTACAGCTTAACTCCTTACAAAACTGCTGGCTTCTGAATTGGGATTAGTAGAAAATATGGTAATAACAGAATAATGACCTCAGGAAAGATTAACAGCAGTGCATGAGATGTGCAGCCAATATATTTGATAAAATTCCAAACAGAAGGAAGGCCCGAATAGCAATTGATTATGTAGCTAAATCTAAACAAACCTGAACCACTGAGTCCGGTAATCCAAATGACACAACCCTTTTGTCCAAGCAGCTGTTGTCTGTCACTCTTCTCCACAGTACACTTGTGCCAAACAATATTAGTCGAATTTCCAATTGTAGACATCTGGGGCATACTTTTACCTGGTAAAATCAATTTTCCAGCATTCATAAAAAACTTCTGCTCCTATATAAAATGGGAGGAAATAATAAATCAAGTTTTAGTTTTGTACCGGAACAATCATCACGTTCATTTGTAAGCACATCGTCGCCGGAATTGCATCCCGATGGCTGCGTGTCCCGGAAACTGCCCGCATTACCATTGATGGGCGACGTCGTTTTGGAAGACTCCATTGCCTTAATTGGCGCCAAAATGCTCCGTTTTACCTCAATACCGCAAACCCCCAATTTTTTTCTTTCACAATTCAACGCTGACAGCTTTAGTTGCCCTGATTTACCATATAATGGTTCAGAAAAATAAAAATCCGCTGGGGTACACAAATTCAACTGCAGACATGGAATCCCTGTCATTTTCTATGTATCAAATCATTAATAATGATAATAAGTCAACTCTCTAACCAAGCACGTGAATTTTTATTTTTATTAGAAAAATAGAATACAAATAATGGGATATTTATTCAGGAAGACGATGAACAAAAGCGCGAATAACTGACGATGGCAAGATTCATATGAGGTTCTTAATAACCATATCTGCAATAAATTCGATTCTAATAAGATTCATATGAGGTTCTTAACAACCATTTCTGCAATAAATTCGATTCTAACAAGTTAATCATAAAAAGTCAAAAACAAGACATGCCAAGTGGTGTTATTATCAATAACCTAACACCAGGTAGATAGACGTAGTGCGAGACAATTGGGATCCCACTCTCTGATCTTCCCCACCAGTACTCTGTACTGCAAAGAAAGATGACAAGATGATGATTATCAGAGCCAGTGAATTGATTAAATATTGCGGTTCTTGCTGGCAAGTTGACAATGGGTGGCTGTGAGATTGTAAAGTGTAGATATTTGATTTGTCGTTGGTTTTGATTGGGATAGGATCACTAGTTTGTGTCAAATATGGACTTGGGAACTCATTTGTCTCATTCAATAATACCATGATATTTAGCCCGATATTAAAATTAAATTTTTAACAAATTTTAATATTTAGCCCGATATTAAAATTAAAATTTTAACAAATTTTAATAAAATTTGATGGAATATATGACTTAAAGGTTGTGTCCAATAAAATATGTAATTAAAATTAATTGTTGATTTTAACTTAAATTTTAATTTTCACCCAACGGGAGCTTAATACATTTTAATTTAATTTCGTTAATTGTGGATTAATTCTTAATATTGACTTTTTACTTTTATATTTTTTTTATATCCAGGTGTCCACATTCTGCGACTAATCCTGGGGTCTGCAATCTGGCCCCTCATTACACAGATCAGGTAAACCGCGGGATGTGCACCAAACTAGCCAGGGTCCAAGAGCCCCCCAACTGAACTGCCAAAGTGTCGAGTGAGTCAAACCCATGTTGTGTCTTGCCTTCCAGGAGAACTTCTGCCTTCCCGGATAAATCCTACATTCTAGAAGAGAGTCTGCCTTCCAAGAGCCCCCATGAATTGAACCCACGACCTCTGATCTGATAACATTGAAGAGCCTCATTCTTTGCCGATTGAGATGTGCCCTAGGAGGCAAATTTTTGAGTGCAATTTCATAATTATTTTTAATTTCATCATTGTGTAGAGTTAGTCAATATTTACAATTTTGTTGTTATCCAAATTTTAATTTTTACTTTAAATATGAGTTATAAGCCTTAATGAAAGTTACTTTAAATATTTACAATTTTGTTGTTATCCAAATTTTAATGAAAGTTGTGTACAAATGAAAATCGCTTGTGCAGATTAAAGCAAATACCTATCATGCAACACAACTCTTTGACGGAAGAAAGTGATCTATGGATATGATTCGATACTGGCAAAAAATCAAATGAATCATAAGTACGCAATCACAAGGGAAAACTAAAGAATGAATTAAACATAAATAATAAAACAAGAATTAGTTGTCAATTTCATACCCATACATAAACATACTTTCACTGCAAAAAAGTCACCAAAACTCGACATAATTCATATAGAATTTTATGGAATCAGTCGCATCCGTATTAATTCTAACACGACAATCTATAGATAATACCAATTTCATCTAACGCCATAATATGATAAAATACTACTAAAACATCATAGTAGGATATTTGCAAAATAGGATCAATGTGTCATCTGAACATGCCAAAATAAAAAAACATTCCCCACTACATTAAGGTGAAATCGTTTAGAGTGGGGAAGATCTTACAAACTACTACTTCTTGTTAAACAAAAACACATGGATTTAAAGTGAATCGATCCTACGCAATGACGATTTCATTCATCTTTCTATCCCTCCTGATGCTATGTGATACAAGATCAAAGTTAGTCTCGTAATCTTTGATGACCTCACGGACATGCTTGTATAGTTGAGCTACTAGGTGCATTCTTGCAATTTTTGGATCGAACATATCTGCCATCACGTCCATCTTCTGGTGGATCACATATTCAGCAAACTTTTATCACATATAAACCGCAGACATCAAAGGGGTTAGATATATCGATTCATCACAAAATATATGAATTCAAAACATATGAAATAATCTGAAGATGGAGAGGATTGTGGTGTAATGGTTAAATTTTCAGACATTGGGATTCTTGATTTTGTGTCAAAAAAGAGAGCTTGGGTTTAGGGATTAATTTTGGCAACAAAATCGATGCATCTGGTGCTTGTTTGGTGGATAAATTTAAGCCATCAAATCTTGAAATTGATGAGAGATACAATATTGTGTGTGTGTATTTTTTTTTTAATCTTCACTATATAAAACGCAGTATGTATGGTTAAAAAAGGTAGTATTCCCTCCACCCCATTTATATAGATTGATTTTTCTTATTTCCTTATCCTAATTATATAATCTTTGTTGGTCTCAAAATCGAAATATTCGTACCAAAAACAAAACAGAGAAACAAAAATTGCAGAAAGTAAGAGCACACAGATTTTTCGCCCCTTAGGGCCCGGATGTTCAGCTTGACAGCCTACTCACCCGTTGAGCATCTATTGAGTAGATTACGCTCGAATCCATTAAGAATCACAAAGAACAGTACAAATGTGTGAAGAAAAAGATTTCTTCACTAATGTTTTCTCTTGCCTCTCTTATACAATATTTCTCCTCCCAGTCACTGAATGTATATAAAATACACTAACAATATCACTAAGATATTTACAGAGATCAAAACATAAGATCTCAAGAAGATGAACAGAGATGGAATCACTCGAGAGAAGACAAAAGAAGAAAACCCTATAATAGCAATAGTTCATCGAAGAATCCAGAGCGAAAGAGAGTTATAAAACAACCTTTAAACTATCTAATCCAGCGGTCTAGAGCATGCCAGGTATGAGGCCAAGATTAATCAATTAAACAAAACAAACTGGTGGCCCAATAACACAGCAAAGCCCAAAGACAAAAAATGTCCAATACTACATAATAGAAAGGCAGCCCAAACAACAATATCCACCTTGCTGATCTATTCTTGGTATTCTTTTGTGGATTCAAACATAAGTACAAGTTTCATTTGCTCTAAAGTTCCTGTAAAAGAAAAACAATCAGTTTGAATTAAAAAAATTAAAAATAAAGGAACTATAAAAACTGACAAGATTCATTACCTTCAAGTTATATTCAGAATTTTCAAACAATTTCTGAATTTATTTAGAGGTAATACCTTGGTACCAAAATCAGAAGGGTTAAACTCAGTTGGAATTTTAATTAGACTAATCAAACCTTTTTTCAGATATATTTCTAACAAAATGAAACTTAATGTCAACATGTTTAGTCCTATCATGAAAAACATGATTTCTACTTAAATGAATAGCACTTTAGTTATCAGTATAGATCTTTGCCACTTCATTTATAAAATACCCCTTAACCACGGTCCCTCTTTGACAGCATCACAAGCTACAATATATTCAGATTTTGTGGAAGATAGTGCTACAATTTTTTTATAATTGAGATTTCCAACTAACACAACCATCACAAAGAGTAAAAATATAAGAAGATGTAGATCTTCTCTTATCTAATCACCTGCAAAGTCAGAATTGATATATCCTTTTAGGATAACACCTTCATTGCATCTTTGAAATTTTAGACTCGGTTCAGTTGTACCATTTAAATACCTTATCATCCATTTAATAGCCAACCAATGTGTTTCACCAGGATTAACCATAAATCTACTAAGAATACTTATACCATGAGCTAAGTTAGGTCCGGTACAAATCATAAGGTACATAATAGAGCCAACATCATTATCATATGGTATTTTACTCATCCTATCATGTTCTTCAACTGTTTTAGGAGATTGTTCACTAGAAAGTTTGAAATGATTTGTAATAAGCAAAGTCACAGATTTGCATTCAGTCATGAAAATTTTTTCAAGTACTTTATTTACATATGAGTTTTGATTCACATACAAAACACAGTTTTTTCTATCTCTTTCGATTCCGTGCCTAAAATTCTTTTTGCTTGCCCTAGATCTTTAATTTCAAATTCAGCTTTAAGTTTATCTTTAACATAATCAATTTCAGATCTATTTTGACAGGCAAGAAGCATATCATCAACATATAATAATAAGTAAACAGATTCAGGTCCTCCTGACCCTTTAAAGAAAAAATAGGAATCAAAATTACTCTTAGAAAATCCCAGATTCTGAACATAGGAGTAAAATTTCTTATACCATTGCCTTGGAGCCTGTTTTAGGCCATAGAGGGATTTCTTTAGCAAACAAACATATTCAGATTTTGAATTTAGTTCAAAACCTTTTAGTTGATACATATAAATGGTTTCTTCAAGATCATTATTTAGAAAGGCAGTCTTAACATCAAGTTGGTCTAATTTCCAATTAAAATGAGCTGTTAAGGCAAGTAGAATTTTGATAGATGTATACTTTGCAACAGGTGAAAAAATTTCATTATAATCAATACCCTCCATTTGTGTAAAACCTTTTGCTACAAGTCTGATTTTGTATCTTTTACCCAAAGTATTAGGCTCACCTTCTTTAATCTTATAAACCCATTTACAATCTACAATCTTTTGATATTTGGGTTTATCAACAAGAATCCATGTCTTGTTTTTAATTAAAGAGTCAATTTCTTCTCGCATGGCTTCCAGCCACAATTTAGATTATTTACTGTTAACAGCTTCCGTAAAAATTCCAGGTTTAGAATTAACAGATTCCAGTTCTGAATAGAAATTCATCAGTACTAATTTTGGTAGAAGGAAACCAATTTCTTCTACCTCTGTCCTGGTCAATTGATAATTTTCAAGAGTAGTATCTTGAAAATGTTCCTCAATTTCAGATTCATTTTGAGGCTGATCTATTTCAGATTGGACAGTCTTCACCTCAATCAAATTATCATGTTCAATATGATTATATTCTTGATTTTCCAGCACAGTTTCTTTAACAGGAGTAGGATTATCAGTGTTCTGATTTGAAGGAGTTTTACAGGGAAACTGACTGTCAACAAAAACAACATTTCTACTAATGATGACTCTGAACCTATCATTTTCTCTTACTCAAAGTCTATAGCCCTTAGTTTCTTCTCTATAACCTAGAAAAATACATTTTTGAGATCTGGGTTCAAGTTTGCCTACATCTTGATGAGCATAGGAAGCACAACCAAATATCCTCAATTTGAAATAATTTGAAGACTCTCCAAACCATAAGCAATTTGAAAATCAATAGCACTTGAAGGAATTCTATTTATCAGATAAGTGGCTATTTTTAGGGTTTCACCCCAGAAGAATTTTGGGAGGCTAGAGCTAAGTAACATGCATCTCACCTTTTCCAATAAGGTTCTATTCATTCTTTCAACAATACTATTTTGCTGAGGAGTGTATGTTACTGTTCTATGCCTCAAAATTTCAGATTCTTTGCAAAAATAGTCAAATTCATGGTTACAAAATTCCAGACCATTATTTGTCCTAAGTGCCTTTAACTTCTTATTAGTTTGATTTTTAATCATAAGTTTCCATTGTTTAAAGTTTTGAAAAGTATCAAATTTATTTTTCAAAAGAAAAGTCCAAATTTTCCTTGAGAAATAATCCACAATTAATAAGTAGAATCTAAAACTACTTAAAGTGTTCACAGAAGCAGGACCCCACAGGTTTGCATGTAAATAATCAAGTATTGAAGTAGATTTATGAATTCCAGTTTTGAAATGCAATTTGTTTTGTTTTCCAACAACACAATCTTCATAGAATTTAAGACTTTCAATATTATCATTTCCAAAACATTTCAGTTTATTTAAAATCATGAATCCATAATCACTAATATGGCCTAGTCTCCTATGCTAAATTAGGGCTTTATCATAGTGAGTCTTCACAGCTGCAGAACTATTACCAACTAGAGGTTTAGCTTGTAGTGTGAAGATCCCATTGGACATAGGAGAAGAAATTATTTCTTTTGAGTTTACTTATATGGCCTAGTCTCCTATGCCAAATTAAGGATTTATCATCATAAGTCTTTACAGCAGCAGAGCGGCTGCCAACGAAGGGTTCAGCTTGCAGTGTGAAGATTCCATTGGATCTTGGAGAAGAAATTATTTCTTTTGAGTTAAGACTTATCTTCGTAAGACCTATATGAATCCTTATTTCATATTAATCATCCAGTTGTCCCAAAGAAATTAAGTTTCTTTGAAGATCAGGAACATATCTTGTCTGACACAGTTCAAGAATGTGGTTATTCTCTAATAAGAGCTTAATGTTTCCAATACCTTTAATTTGACAGGTCATATTATTACCAATTTGAACTTGACCACCACTTAGATCAATAACATCAGTGAACCACTCTCTAATGGGACACATATGGAAGGAACAACCAAAATCAAGCACCCATTCATTCAGATTCCTTTTAGTTGTAGTGACAAGGACAACTCCTTGTATTTCAGATTCATTATTACAGGCAATATCTGCAAACCCATCTGTATTAAATTTTCCTTTCATATCAGATATTTTCTTGAAACAATCTTTTATGAGATGTCCAGTTTTGCCACAATAATAACATTTTCTGACTTGCAACTTAAGTTTTGGTTGGTTCTTATTCTGATTTACGAACTTGGGAAATTGTGGTTTTCCTTTCTTATGAGAATTAAAATTGCATTGATTTCCTTTCTTGTTCTGATTAACTTTCTCCCTAACATTCAAGCCTTCTCCAAACTTAGAATCCCTAACTTCAGTTTGTAATTCTAGTTCTCTGTTTCTTAAAGATGATATCACAATATCAACAGTAAGTTCAGTTCTCCCATACTCTAAAGCATTTCTCAATTCTCTGTATCTATCACCCAGAGCATTTAGCATAGCAACAACTTGTTGATCTTCAGATAATTTTTCATCACAGTCAGTTAATTCTTGAACCAGTCTTGTGAATTTGTCAATGTTTTCTTCCAAACTAGAGGAGGAATTAAATCTAAAATTGTAGAATTGTCTCAGGAGATATCATTTATTAGGCATGGTTTTAGTTAGATAGAGAGATTCTAGGTTGGTCCAGAGACCCTGTGTATTAGTAGTTTCACCAACTTTTCTAATTACAATATCAGATAAATGAAAAAATATAGAACTCCAGGCAATCTCATCTAACTCCTATCTCATATAGATACTAAATTCAGGAGGCCAAGTCTCATCAATAGTAGCAGCACACCTCTGTTGTGACAACAGAGCCCTCATTTTCTGACGCTACAAACTAAAGTCTCCAATCCCTCTCCAAATATCTACTACAAACTTGTGTGTAGTGGTCATGATTACAAACAAACTCACAGATTCAAGTTTATATATCACACAGAGTACAACAAGTATAAACAATGTAATGATAGATAGTGATAGGAAAGTCCCAGAATGTTTCAGAAGGAGAAGTAGTATAGGAAAGTACCAGAATCGGTTCAACTATCTAGAATAGAGCAAAGAACATCAACGAGTCACAGCAACTCAGTGTGACCAGGAGCGAGTTAGATAAAGCCAGCAAGAATCGAAGTGAGTCAACTCAACTCGCAATCACTTAGAATGATTTCTCAAAAGAACCACCACTTAGTAACAAGTTACAACCAGAGCACCAAGAACTCAGTATGAAAAACAAGATTTTTAAATATTAGTTCCAAATAAATTTATTTTTCACTAGAAATACCATGAATAAAAAATATCTTGATGGTTAGACACTAAGAATAAAAAGGTTTTCAAAAAAATGATCCAATCAAAAATTGGATCGAAGAACAATGGAATGAAAAACTTTTAGAAAATCGCAATTTGTTTTTTAAAAAAAAACAAGAGTTTTGAAAAGCATACAGATTTGCAAATCGTTTCAACTGAAAACCCTAATCCTCCTTTTAAGGAGGCTCTGATACCACTTGTTGGTTTCAGAATCGAAATCTTCGTACCAAAAACAAAATAGAGAAACAAAAAATGCAGAAAGTAAGAACACACAAATTTTTCTCCCTTAGGGCCCGGATGTTCAGCTTGACAGCCTACTCACCCATTGAGCATCTACTGAGTAGATTATACTAGAATCCACTAAGAATCACAAAGAACAGTACAAATGTATTCGATTTCTTCACTAATGTTTTCTCTTGCCTCTCTTATACAATATTTCTCCTCACAATCACTAAATGTATATAAAATACACTAATAATATCACTAAGACATTTACAGAGATCAAAACATAAGATCTCAAGAAGATAAACAGAGAGGGAATCACTCGAGAGAAGGCAAAAGAAGAAAACCCTAGAGTAACAATAGTTCATCGAAGAATCCAGAGAGAGGGAGTTATAAAACAACCCTTAAACTATCCAATCCAACGATCCAGAGCATGTCATGTGTGAAACCAAGATTAATCAATTAAACAAAGCAAACCAGTGGCTCAATAACATAGCAAAGTCCAAAGACAAAAAGGCCCAATACCACAGAATATAGAGGTAGCCAGAACAACAGTCTTGTTTCTTTATTGAGAATGTTTTATTTGGTTCATTTACTAATATCGCATTATTTCTTTTCTATTTAACAATAATTTATTACTAGTTGTTGATAATTAAATAAGGGTAAATTAGAAAAGTTTTTGACAAAAAAATACTTTTTCAATAACATCAAATAAGATTTTTTAATCTGTGCAAAAACAAAACTAGCCTATATAAATGGAACGTAAAGAATAATATAATTTGGTTTTATTTTAAAATGTAGTGATGGGTGTAATTTTCACTTATTTCTTGGGTCTTGTTATTTGTACAAGGTCGCATGGGCCCACGTGCCAAGAGGCCAGCTGATCCCTTAGCTTTACCATCCCTATCGTGGCCTTGGTAAAGTAACAAAACCCTTATTTCTTTCTCCTCTTGTGAATAACTCACCTCACGTATCATGAATTAAACCCTTGTTTGATATTGATTAATTTTTAACGAATTTTCATAAAAGTTGATGAAATGTGTAGTTGAAAAGTTGTGGGTTCTATGAAATATGTGATTAGAATTAATTGTTGACTTTGACTTAGATTTTAATCAGATTTTTTAGAGATGCCAAACATGACCTAAATAAATCAATGCTTACTAAATTTTACCTTAATTTATTACTTGATCACTAAATAAAAAAGTTACTCAGTGTTCACTTATCTATATAGAGTATCTCCAAGAGACTTTTCATTTATAAATAGTATCATATGTATTATAAGGAGCATATTTAAATTTAGAGAGTCAATTTTTGTACACTCTAACAAGCTCTCTATTTTGACTTTTCATTTTAATTTTTTCAAAAAACATTTGTTGATTTCTTTTCATAGTTTATTTTATATAATTTTTTATATGTCAATTAACCAATCAAATTAAATGTGACTTGGATATTTTAAGAAGTAAAATATTAAAATGTATGATTTATTAAATACAATAATTATACATTAAAAATAGAGCGTGTGAGACAAACACACTCTCTATTTTTAAAAAGTTAAAATAGATAGTTTTTTGAAACTCATTTTTAAGTATTGACTCTCTAAAATAAAAAATATTTTATATTTAGAGAATTTTTTGATGATGCTCATACACGTTTACACATTTCAACACTCCTTTGAAAATAGTAACCTAGGATGAAGTTTTGTGGGCTTTCATTTAATTAGCTCTCATATCATCTCATTTGACTTTTAAACTATAACCAAAATGAAGGAAACTTAACTAGTTTATAAAGTTTTTCATTTTCTTAAAGAAGTAATTTGATACTCCTCCTTTAACTACGCCCTTAGAAAAATGAATTCGTTAAGGAAGTGTTTTGCTATAGCTCATGGCTCCTAAATATGAATAATACTATTTGTACATAATGAAGTTATATAATGATTTATATATAGATAATGTATCAAAAAGAGAGGTGAATTTTTTTTTTATTTGGTTGAAGAAATTTCGACTCAATCATATCTTAACACATCATGTGTATGTAAACTGTTATGTAAATCCATGTGTATGTAAACTGTTATGTAAATCATTATATACATGTACACAAACACCTAAATATTTATGTTTCAAAGGTATAAAATACTTGTAAAATAAAACGACTTTAACAACAAAACAGAGCATTTGCTTAAAAACAACCATAAAACTACCAAAAAAAAAAAAAGGTTCCATTGATCTTTAAGTCACGATCAACAAAATCTCACTTTACTTGATGACTAGTAAGGAGCAAGAAGAAAAATATCTATTTGGAAGGAAGATATTCAAATTTGCATATATTTTTCCTACTAAGCGGAATTAATTATAGATTTCCTTGAAGGCCCTACAGGCAATTGGGTCTTTATAGTTAATGACAAGTGGCAATCACTCAATGGCCAACATATAACTGATTCTGTCATAAGTTCACGTTTTATTCACTAACTTACGTGTCCTTTATTTATTAGTTTCTAAGTCATGCTTTGAGCCTCTACTCATATGTGTTTCGTTAACGGTTTTGCTGATATGAAACATTCAGAAAATAGTTCGCCTCTCTTTGCTACAAGCTCTTGCTCTTGCTCGTGTACTTTTTCTTGGTTATGTTTACATGAGTTTGCCTGTTATTCCTTGGTATTTATTCGTTGCTTAATAGTTTCCTTGGAACCTAAGAGAATATCATCACGAGATGAATCAACAGGGATAAACAATTGTAAAGAATTTTGGAAAACTGGAAACCACCAATGTCCACAAGGCATCGAACAATCTTAATCACTGGGATCTAGTGACAATATTTGTAAAACTACTTATTAAGTGTTTCTTTCTAGCAGCACCCAAAAAATCAAAGTATTGTATTCAAAGTGCGACCTGTTTTGGCAAGATGCTCTCAAGGCTTCAGTGCAAGAGCAACACCAAACCTTGGAGTCTTGTTTAATGCCTTGGTGTCGAACTCACCGGAGATAGTCATGATTGATTTTCGAATGAGCTCATGCTGCAAAACAGCTCCCAGATTGCCGTGATTGTTGAACTTCATTTTCACAAGTGTCAGGCTGTCGACGGCACACGACCCTCCCACTGTAAATGTATTTTCGTTTTTGGAGAATTTTCTAGTAATCTCTCCCACAGCAGCACTCTTCTTAGATTGATCTAGGTAGTGCAAGTATGAAGCCTTAACTGTGTCCCCCTTGTCACTCCTGAGAGGATATAAAAGAAAGAGACTAACTTAATGTTTCTTTTATGTTTTCAACATGAACAAGAAAAACTAAACATGAAAATAGTTCATTCATTTATCTGAGCATCACTCAACTTTAATAGAAAAGTACGCACTTACAAAATTATTGATGCACAAGAATCTGGTTTTGTCACACTGATGCCGGCAGCAAATTTTGTAAATTTACCCGAAGTAGTCTCATAACCTGCCTCTGCACCCAAAGCAAAGGTGGAAGTACCAAGTGCGACAGAAAGATCTACTCCAGGGGATTGGTTCATACCAACAGCATTAGTGAAAGTTGCATGCGGATGATAATACTGAAACTCCACCTGCACAAGAAAAATCAAAGGCAAGTTAGAGAAATGAAAACATTCCAATGGTCGAAGCTTGAACATAAATTTAGCTGAGAGATAAGCATCATGCACCTTTCCAGATTCATAATTGGGAAATTTCAGAGAAGCAATGGTCTTTGATGATGGTATAATTTCGGCAAAAGTTAGAGTAGCTGATAGCTGCCAATAAGAAAAGAGATATGAGAAAATGCCAAAAGAAACAAGCATGTCTTGTTGAAAGCAAAGTCTAAGAATCACACATTTGATTCTGTATCAACTTTGGCATCAACTGAAGTGTTTTTGCATGCGAACTGGACTGCCACATCTCCTGAGTAGTATCCTTGTTTTTTCACCGTGGAAGATGTAAGGGCCTACAGTATGGAAAATACAAGAAAACAGGATTAAGTTGACATTCTATATTGATACGGAAGTCAAAAGGCAAAGTGAAAATCATATTATGAGATACAGCACGAAATTCTCATGTTTGAAAAGAAAGCATCAGCATCATCATTACCAAAACCAATATCACTTGACAATCACAGAGTTAATTAGTAGTTACTACATCTGCTGGGAATGAAGTACTACTAAATAATAAGAAATAAGAACTCAGGCATCAGAACCTGATGGGTGAGAAATAGGTTGAGACCTCTTTAAATGAGATGAAAGGCATTCATAATTTCTAACTGGAGGATCAGATTACAAAACCATTTTACTTTTGGAGCAGTGTTTCTCAAAGAGCGCCACAATCATATATGGCTATACAAGTTTGTGTTTGCATTTGAGGGCCATTAGCATCAAATGCATTAGACTTCATGATAATTTTTTCCATCCCATCATCTTCATCAGTTAACGGTCTACAAAGTAAACAATTCAAAGATATCAAAACTAGTTACAATAGAATACTACGTCTTTCTAGAATTTAGTTAGAACTGATGCACTTGCTTGTGTTTCCAATGATTGTTAGGTGAAAAATATCAACGGAAAACTAAGCCAGGGTCAGCACGTGAAACCTTTTTCCCCACACCATACGTAGGTGAAAAATATCATACTAATAAATTTGCAAGTCTAAGGTCTAAATAGAAGAGAGGACCACCTCACAGTCAATACGTCAAGTGACTGAGATCATTTTTACAAGTGAAAGCAGTAATTAGTGATCCAAATATTCAAATTTCAATAATTTGATTAAATTTATCATGACTATTCAAAATGTGAAATGGAAGGGATTTGACAATCTAAAAGAGGTACTTCTCCATCAAATTCTTTCCCTGGTACGTTGCACATGTAAAACTAACTACCAAAATTCATCTTCAAATGTAACAAACTATTCGTTGTACTTCTAACCGGAGTCTCTTCATTCATTTAATATACATTTTATACTTCTGAGATTCACGTGATTTGAAGGATAGGCATGTAGGTTCTATTATTGAAGTCAAGTTTCCTTGATTCATTTATCTTTTGGTAGCATTGTTTGAAAGTTGAGACTTGCACCTTGAGACTGCCTCACATGAGCTTTCGACCTCAAAGCTTATGCTTTTAGTACTGAGGCTTGCTTCTCAAGTTACAAAGGCATATGCCTCAAGGCTAAATCTAATTTTTATAACCTATAATATTTTAAGTGTTTTTTAGCAATCTCTTCCACCTCATAGGAGAGAACTAAATATAAAATAAAATACTACAAAAATATCAGCACAAGTCCATAAAATAATGCTACATAAATTATACAAAGAAAACACAGTTAAAAAAAAATCTTGGTCTTCCCCTTCTCTTTCCTTGTTTTCTTTTTAAAAAAAACACGTAAAAATGTTATGAGGAGTTGCTGGGTAATCTACATATATATACTCATAAGCCATCTGAAAACACAAAATAAGTTGGAATTCATGTCAAAGTAGTTCTGACAGAGCGCAAAACATTGTAATTCCATTTTCACCATTCACTGGAAAGAAAAAATTTGATTTTGCTTATCTAACCAGTTAAGCCAATGACCAGATAAAAACATATCATATTTGAAACACATGCAAAACGTGGCATGCTTACTAAGGGCATTTCAGAACAGTATGAACAGCACACAATTGATACTCCAGCATTCCATCCGAAGAACAGTATACTTTGATGCCAAATCATGGATAAAAATACAGTGCATTAAGTAGGCAAAAAATATGAAACCAAACAACATTTAATAATCATCAAATCACTAATATGAATTAAACGCTCAAACGTCCATAAGAAATATTTAATTACATACATAAACCCCAATATTACGAGAAAAATAAAAGAAAAAGAATTGTACCACTCCGGAAGCACTGTACGTGGAAACAGAGAATTTGTGATCAGAGAGGTAGTCCCTGGTTAGCAGATCTACAAATAAAAATTGAATAAAATAATGTCTAACATCAAAAAGAGCATAAATCTCATTCAATTACAAAATGCAATTAATATGCATACTGTTGGAATGATGTGAAATTTAATTAAAATGGTTGGAGCAATTAACCTTCGGATTTTTTGCCAATATCTGAGAAAAGTCCTGGTCCCTTGCTCATTTTTCTTTTGCTTTATATTTCTCTTTCTTTCAGAGGGAACTACACGTGAAAAGAGAGAGCAATTGATTGAGCAAATTGGAGGAAATAAAATTGTGAAAAAAATTAGGAAGAATTTCTCTTTAGGCTAATTTTGGAAAGTCACTAATTAATCCAGGCGATTGTTTGGACCGTCCATTGGTATCTGACGGCGGAAATTTGACAATGGTAGAGATGTCAAAATTGATCGCCCGATTGACAAATTGAGGCAACAATATATTAATAAGTAAATGGGGATATAAATAGTGATTTTTTAAATCTCGTCCACCTCCAATTCCCAAAAATCCAAAATCGATGAAATTTCAAAAAATAGTCAATTTTTTCCTTAACGAGAAAATTAAAGATTCTTGGAAGTTGGCTAGCACGCAAGAGTGACAATGGTTGACCCGAACTCGACTCGTGTTCAAATTCTAGATTCGGATATGCTCAATCCTTCGGCTAGTGGGCCAAGCAATGGAACACAAATCAGCTAGTTTTTTATGTTTTTTTTTTTTTAAATAATAAAATAAATTCAAAGACGAGCAATTTTTTTTTTTTTTTAAATTAACAAAATGAGTCAAAAAATGAGTTCAAAGCGGCCCATGACTTGTCTCCAAATGAGCCTAAGCCTCACATGGATCGAGTCCCTCCTTTGCCACCCCCAACAAGCAAGTAATAGTCAATTTGTAAAAGATACGCACAAAAACACAACATGGATGCAAACCTCCATAGTAACATGAATTAAGCTTTGGTTTAACACAAAGCACTGCTTCACGCCTTTGTATCTCGTCTCTAACTTTCATCTCTTGACTTCGATTCTTGGAAGCGGACATCTATTTTCACAACTTCATACCTTGCAATAGTTATCGCAAATTTATAATTGATGGAATTGGTAGTATGAATGTCGATTCCTTATATGCCATTGCTAAGTTTAGTCTCTGTCCCAAACTTCACCCACTTGTTGATGGAGTTAGTACTATCACTAAAATAACAAATAAATATAGGTTCCATATTCAAGACTCGAGAATATATTTGTCGAGCATGCTAGTTAGGTTCACTTCTAAGAATAGCCTGTGTAATCCGGAGTAGAGGGAGGGAGCCTATGCCCCTGTTTGATACACATTATTTCAAAACTCATTTT
The DNA here is from genome assembly GCA_903798345.1 of Fraxinus anomala. Taxonomy (NCBI): domain Eukaryota; kingdom Viridiplantae; phylum Streptophyta; class Magnoliopsida; order Lamiales; family Oleaceae; genus Fraxinus; species Fraxinus anomala. Next base: position 319 of record CAIGRN010007550.1, on the reverse strand, counting down.
CAATTATACATTCTTTAATAAAATAATATTTTTCATCACATAAATAACTTTTCCTTACTTTTTAACTACATATTTCTCATCATATCACTATTTAAAATACATTCTTTTTTCAACAATTTTTTTTGGGTCCCGCCCCTGCATGTAATGGCTATCGTCAAATTAGGATCAAACTTGGAGATGAATGAAAAATTCCTTCATGAGTGTTTAACTATCTTTTAGGGAGCCTATTGCTCTAGTATGTTTAGGATTCATGACCGATGGGCCATGACTCCTATCCTATAATTGGGAAGTTTCTTTTTCGCATATTTTGATGACATTC